>JACSZP010033982.1:0-13541 GCA_016161895.1 Pinna nobilis
AAAAAAAAAAAAAAAAAAAAAAAAAAAAAAAAAACAAAAAAAAAAAACCCAAAACAAATCAAAGAAACAAATAGAGGTCTCAGAATGGACTGCAATTGCTTGATAGAGATTCATTAGGTTGCAGAAAGATCGATCCAGGATTTTGATGTAGTTGAGCACCTTGTCTTTTCCGAATTTAAATGCTCAGCAGGAAACTCTTTCAATTGCTAATAAAACTGGACCGATTGTCATATATTTTTTACCAGGAAGTTTGTGTGTTCATGTTCTTTGCAATGAGATACAAACAACTAGTTTGAACACTTTGAAAGTTTGATTGCCCTCTCTAGTAATCAGTACATAAAAATACATATTATAATTTATGTTTGCTCCACTTAACATTTATGACAATGATGTGTAGATAAAATACATTGGATTTTAACCCGTTCTGTACTTTGAAGGCAACTGGAACCGATAGTAATATTTGTAATTCACTATTTGTATTATCCTAGTACTTTCTTTTTCAATTTTGAACTATTTTTGCAACAAGGTGCATGCATCATGATATAATGAAAAAAAATCCGTATTCATATTTGGATTTTGTTAAAATCAGACATATACTACTTTGATAACGTCATATCTCGCACTGGACGCGAGAACCAGAGGTCTATCAGATATATTTGCAATCCTCAGATATGCTTGAGGGGTCTAGCTGGAATCACAGATTCTCCGGAAATACAGCCATTTTTTCACAAATAATTAAAGATAAGACGACAGAACGACCACTGTGCTAGTGCGGGCGTTGAAAGTGCGAAGGGTGTAAGAATTTGGCACGAACGCCCCACCGTCATCGTCCTTATTTATTTGCGCGTCGCATGTGCATTTGCCGTACGCATGTTTCAGTACTGTCGCACGTCTCTCTTAATTCCTCTACAAAGCACGTGCGTGCAAAATCTCAGGATAGGTTGCTGCGAACTTCTTACGTCACGCTTGTGGGCAATACGGAACACTTACGTCGATCTTACTCCCATTTACGAATTGGCTGCAGCTTTTTGTCGGTGCCTACGACTTTTACGTCTCTCACCTACGGCAAACTCATGTATTATCCAATCATAAATCTGTTTTACTAACATCTGTCAAGTTTTCTTTTATTGTACACTTTCAGGTTGAATCTGTTTTTGCACTGCATAAGAAATCACTGAGGATAGGAAAAAGAGCACTCGGTATAGCTACCAGTAGATACAAATGGGGAAGCTTAACAGATTGGACTTCATTTTTGACAATCCGAATAATGTATGTTTTTCTGGAACAGCGCTCCGAGGATCAGTCATAGTAGATTTGAATGGAAAAATGAAAATAAAAGGCAAGTTTTGTTACTTAAATGAATTTTGGGAAAATATACACTAAGTATAAGTCTACAAGACATACTCATAGAAAAGAAAAAGAAATTGATCAATTATTTAAAAGCGTCTACGATATTATAAATGCATAAATAGAATGCATTTAAATATACATTACACATTACTATAAATGAATTAAGGTTATTCTAGAGAGATCAAAATACATTATTTAGATTGATCGGTTTTCAAATTAATTAATGTCCTTTACTAATTCTTGTCTTACAATAGATAAAAAAAACATGATTTGGTATAAAATTTATATTCATCATAAAGGGAGGTAATAACGAAATTTGCGCAATTTTTTTTTCAATTATTTCTTCTGACCTGACTTTGAACTCATCGGCGGACGTGACCGGTCAGCAGGGGAAGCTTACCCTCCATGGCACCTGATCCCACCTCTGGATTTGCAGTTCCGTATTTCTCCAATATGCACTATCTATTATAGTATCTCCGGACTCTTCTGGCGATTGATACTATGGGATCTATGATTTTTATACATTTTAGTTTATTGATGTTCCGATAAAGATGTTGAATAGTGCTAGTTCAATAACTTTTTTAAACTGACAATTTGCTACTATCAACACAACTTCTTTTCAAGTCTGTATTAGGGAGCGTTTGCTAGCATTGTTCGCTGTAGCTAATGTCATATCAAATAAAAAAAATGAACCGTATATACTAGTCCCAGTACATTTGATAAACTGGAAGTGCCAAGGAAATTATTAACGATTCTGCCTAATCAAGCCGCCAATAATTTATCCAATTCGTTTCATAGAAACACCGACGTACCGTTGAAATATAATTTGATATTGTTATAGATGTCTCCCAGTAATTACTCCCATGGGTAGTACATTACCTAAAGCACTGTATAATGTATTATAAGGTAAATAGCTAAGCAATCGATGCCTTGTGTTCAAATTTAAGTGTCAAATTGCTATATAGAATACAGCTGCAGAAAATGGAAATATTTACATCTATAATTTATACCTAATTCTTTCTTTAAATATTATTATTTTGAATCGATATTTCCTAAAAAGCCAAATATAGGTAAAACTATTACAATACATTTATGAACGATGTCTGCGGAGACTGTGATCAATAAAATAATATACAACCTTCAATTATGTTACTCTTTATCGTTAAAATGCCGGCTAACTTATTTTTATTTGTAAACATATGATTATTTATATAATGATGGATGATGATCTGATTCGAGACTAATTTTGACCATTCATAACATCGAGGTGAAATTTATCTTATTATATCACTACCATAATAGAATGAACATGACGAGTGTTACTACCAACCGGGAGATGCCAACTCATCTTGGGTACCTGCACCACCCCCTTTTCGGGGTTCATTTTATTATTTATATAAATTTACATTCATTAGGATCATCCGACCATCACCTATTGTTATTCTAAATATTATTTTCTTCTTCACCTTCAACTTCGTATTCAGTTTCCGTTCTGTTTGACTTCCTGGTTTTGCGTGATCTTCCGTTTTGTTGTATTTTTAACATACATAGCTTTGCCTATCAATGTTACATTCACCGAATTATTGTACAAAATAGAATAACGATTTACATATCAATATGCATATCAACAGAGAGAAGACCGATGAATATCAATATGCATAAATAATTTTTTTTTCAAAATGACTTCAAAGTTTCCGTTTGTCGGTGGTTATCAGAGAACGGCAACTTAATGTACTAATTACGTCTATAAACTTCTGGCTTTTAAGTAATTAACAAAGGTCAAACTCTTTCTGCTATTTAGACATTCTTAATTGGTACATTGGATAGAGCGTGATAAATAGACCACCACAACAAAACTAATAGCTTCACATACACTGGCAGTGATTAAATCAGTATTTACTCTGACCTTCAATGGGAATAATGTCATCATGAACATTAAATCTTGAAATAGCAGCAGCATTGAATGTCACTTTACTTGTCTCCTCGTAATTAAAATCATGTAAAGAAAAAAGAACAATCGATGTGATCTCTATAAAGTACACATTAATGGAATCTTTATGACCATCTATGAATGGAGCAATTTGAATATTGGAAGCTTACTCCTCTAAGGTATCTTATCCCAACTCTGTGTGCTCAGAGGCCCGTGTTTGTCCCATATTCACCATATTTGTATCTTGGCTATTGATTCCACAGGCAAATGATACCGTAGTATCTGTGATTAAAGTTAATATTATTTATGACTAATGATTATATTTTTTTTTGTCAATAACAGATAGATGTGTTATGTGTAAATGGTATTGTGTGACAAGCTGTATATTGGTGCACATGTATGTTTACGCACAAGTGTTTGTGTAGATGTTCGAAAGTTCTTGTCAAATGTCTAAGCACCTAGAACAAATCAAATTGTGAAGACATTTCATGATTTTCTGCAAATATTCTGAATAAACCTGAAATGTTTGAATAGCTAAGATAATGCCTAAATAATTATCTTCTATATATCTTAGAATATCTTAGGTATTCAATAATTTCAGAATTTTTCTTTTCATTTGTTCGGATGAACAATACTGAACAGTAAGTAAGTAAGTAGATGAACCTGTCCAAATTATGGAAGCACACACATGAAAAACTACGCTCCTTCAAATGACTCGTTTTTTTACAAGGCCAGGTTAACAAGAAAGATCAATTCATCTTGATTCATTCATACATTTCATGCATTACATGCCTTGGTTATTTTACCAATACACCCTCTTCGCAATGCTGTATCCCCCAAAATAGCATTCTGTAGCGAACTATGAATAAAGCTTATATATACAATGTAGGTTATATGCACGTCAATAGGAATTAGTTCAAATATACGATAACTTTGATGTTAAGCACTTATAATGGAACTCCAAATTCAGATTTCAGGTCATGTTATATCATGTAATTATTTATGACATTGACCATTTAGAGTTTCTTTGTTAAAATAACCATGCCTTTAAATAATTTCATAACATAATAATAATAACTTAACGCAAGTGTGGAGCTTTAGTTTTTTTTTCAGAAATTTTTTACATGTACAATTAAAGTACTACAGGACAGAATACGGCAGGTCGAGGGATTGAAATCCATCTTTGCAATGACTAGTTTATTATGTCCTTCTGACAGAAATGGGAAAACTGAATGCTACAGTACGTACTGGCAGGTAAAAGATCATTCACTGTCCATTGCGTATAAGTACCATATAATAAACAAATTTAAGGTCCTTCGACTTCGCCCATTTGTCTCAGTATAAAAATACATATTCTTAAGTGAGTCGTTACGCGAGAGACGTTACACGACAATATAACACAAATAGTTTCACGTGTAATTTGATATGAAAAACATCAAAATGATAACAAGATTCAACCTCACTGTGACATCATGCATATAAGTATATAAGTGCATATGTAGAATAAACAGCTCGCGGACGATCCTATTACGGAAGTAAACGGTAATCTGGATAACTCGAAGCTCGGCTATCCTATCAGGCGCGGATGAACTAGCTCTAGGGTTTCCTCTAAGTATAAAATGCAATGGTGATTCATCCAACGCAAACTTAATAAAAAGTGTAAAAATTATAAATATTCAGTACTGATTTGAGGACATAGCCTATGATGAAACAAAACTCAGATACCAATACTGGATTATGTATTGATGAAATGTCTAAAATAGCTAATGTGAAAAATAAATCAATTGCTTTGCCAAAACTTTTTAATTTTTGATGCCTCCCTTAGTAATAATTATATAGTATAATTATAGTTATATTTCATTTCTACGTCAGTATATTAAAGATAAGATAGAGAGTTAGAAACCTATTTCTCATTAATTCAATGTCGCCTTAGTCTATCTTTCCAATCTATCGTTAAGTCTTTGATACATGAGGGAGTCATTAACACTTCTAATCAATGATTAATGCCACAATTTCGATAACTTTTAACAATTCTAAAATTGAAGTGGTTAGGGGTGAAAACTAATTTCTCAGAAACAGTTAATGAGATAGAAAACATTACTCATCATAGTCGAGTATACTTTAGATAACTTTTAACAATTCTAAAATTGAAGTGGTTAGAGTTGAGAACCAATTTTTTCAGAAACAGTTAATAGCATAAATACCATTAATCAACACAGTAGAATATATATATTTTTAATTCTTTAGCTGCCTGTATTCAATTGATCGCAAATTTGAAATATTACATTTGTATTGTTCTTTAAAAGTATTAATGGATCTTTTATTTATCTAACGAAATATTTCATCTTGAATAGCATTCATTATACAAGTACGGCGAGGCATTTTATATTCAAAATTAAAACAGAACACGAAATATTTTATTTTACTGAATATAATATGTGTTAAAAAACAACTAGAAACTGTGTTATTAAATTGATAGAAAAGTGTCGTTTTTTTTTAATTATAGAATTGTCCTGTGCATAATTCGACCCACTTTTAAACAATTTGCACAGTAAAGTTGCTTGTTTTCAATAATCTTGATACCTGTTAGAAATATTTGAAAAATGGTTTCGCTTGGCCATTAAACCGTATCATGATACATGCTTTATAATATTATAATGTAAGCATATTGTCAACTACAAAAGTATATATTTCTATATTTAGAATAATGTTTGAAAAGTTGTTTTCTATTACACAATTACAGGATGTTTCATATATCAACACGGGATGCTTACTCCTCCTAGGAACCTGATCCAACTTCTGGTGGATCCTGCAGGGGTCATTGTTCGTTACCTTACCTTTTATCATAGTAACATTTCCTAAGTTAACATGTTCATTTCTCATTTTGTTTCATTTTATCAACGACATTAGCAACATATTAGTTTTTGTGGTTCGATGTTTAAACATCAAATGTCTGCTTTATGGTCTAATGACCCTCGGTCTGATGCGCAGCTTGGGGATCAACTGGGTCATTCTAGCCTGGAATTTGGAGATATTTCTATCTATGAACATTAGAAATGAGAGACAGAGAATCAACTCAACTTAACCCAATTGGCCATTCTTTCAATAATATCCAAATTTCTTCCAAGCCTGACCCTTTCCGGAGAATTTATTTTGACGACTTAATAATTCTGATTTTTATTTCTGTCTTTTAAGAGATCCGGTTACGATTCCACGGTTATTCCAACGTTAGCTGGTCGGAAAGACATTCAACTGGAACCGGGAAAAACAAACGGTCAATAACGAAAAACTTCTACGCTGACGAGCTATACTTTGATCATACTGTTGGATTGCTTGGTAAGAAATAAATATGGTTTTTGATACAAATATCACGTGAGTTTTATGACCTCTCTTTAACCAGTCTTTATCTGTAACGTTTTCATAAGGATATTCAACATCAATAAAGAAATGTACATGTGCGACACTAATACCAAAATATCTCTTTATTTTTAATATAAAGTGAAGTTGTTTATTCTAAGAACAAGTATAATTCAAGTAAAGTACATGTATATAGCGCTACTCCTCATAAAGATTAAGACATTAGTATTTAAATTAATAGATACATTCAACTCAATTAGATGACAACGACAAACTGATTTTCGACATGAAAGTGAAAATCGCATTTAAAACCAAATCAATGAATAGAAATAGGTAATGAGAGCGAAATCAGCCGTCAACATAGAAATACATATAAGGGAATTCTGTCACCGAATTAAGTCCGACGTGATGTAATAGACAAAGAGCTTCATAAATATTGACGATCAATCTTATTTAAAAAGCCAGTGGAAATTTTTCAAATCCAGGGAAGTTTACGAAACTTATTGAGACAGTTTATACAACTGATATTTATATAATATGCCATATTAACAAAGTTATCGGACTGTTCTACAAAGTTTATGGGTGCGTAATCTTCGAATATTGCGAGAATATGATATGATACATTCCGGAACTGTAGATGCGGTAAGTATACGAATGCTCACTTATAAATAAAATATCAAAGAAACCAGTTCTCTTTCTTATCAAATCAAAATTCTATACCAATCAAAATAAATAGATCAATTGCAATAAACGAAGCAATAAATAAATTCATTACAAAAAGTGTGTTTCAGTAGAAAAAAACTAGAAAGTAGATACAATGATTGTCGATCAACTGGAGGCTACAGACTACAAATGAAACCAATAACAAAACTATTAATAGATATAACAGCAATGATGGTCATTTTCCTGAATATCATTCAGTGAAGTAATCGTCTCCGATATTTACCGATTGAACATAATCTACAAAGATACGCATGAGTTCAAACATGTCAGAAATGGAAATGGAATTTAGATAGAGAATATCAAGTTGCAAAGTGCTTCAACAAATATCACGGGTATTCATTGCATGTATACAGCTTAGATACTATGATCTAATATGTATTCTGTGGTGCATTTATCTGTCATTTATTGATTTCGGATTGTAAAGTTTAAAATAAATGACAGTAAGAATATATTAAAAAGCCTTACTCGCGATAGACAATACATATCTGATTTGTGTTTTAGCTAACCGTAGTTTTTGTGAATTTTGTATAAGATTTCAATTGTTTGGCGCACGTCATGCCAATAAATGTTTTTCATAATAACATAAACATCCCTTAGCACAGGATGTTCGTGCTTTACGCACTTTATCGATCTATTTACATTTACACAGTGGTAAAACGTTCCGTGTTAGATAATTCAGATATCTATGCACAGATATGCAAAACTGTATTCCCAGGTAAACTGTCCCGGTATGTAAATGACAAAATATCATACCTGTGATTCTGGTTGTGGCTTTTATAAAGCAGTTTTGTGATACAGCATATCTGGACCTAATTGTACTCTCCATTATCAAATATGTTGTAGTCAATAACAACAATTTAAAATCTTAGCTTGCCGTTTGTTGACTACATGGTCTGGTCATTTTCTCATAGTAACGACAGGTGACTTAATCACCTCGTCTAAAACTCGTTTGCTATTTCTAAATCCTAAAAGTAACAAATATTGCATTTTAATGATTCTAAGTGTTAAAGATGAAGAATAAAACAATTCATTATTTGAAATATGTGATTACAGGTCTAAGGTAAACTTAATGTACTTTTTACAAGATACCACTGAAGACTGCATAAAGTTCAGAACTTGGGAGACTTATTCAAAAGCGATATCTCGCTTACATGATTTACAAGAAAAAAAAAAAAGAAAAAAAGGACAGAACTACATAACACCGGAAAATTCAATATTTCACTTTCGTAGATCCAGTTAGCATAAAAACCATGGTCATGAATAAAGTATGGTTGTCATCTGAATCAACTTCATGATTTCAACAGCAAGTTTATGTTGGCTAAAACAACTGCGTATGACCTTGTTGTATTTTCATACTTAGTTAAATACACAATGTGGATCATCTTGGAGTGAAGTCAGGTAACAATAATTCATGTAGATTAAAATAAAGAGAACAAAGTTTGTTCCACGAAAAGTACGGTCAATATACATGTACATGTATATCAAAATCAATATGAAGATTGCGTCTATATTGTAGCTGTCTCTTTCCCAGTTTACTTCTGGTGATCTCGTGTTCACCGAAGTATGATGCATGAGACCGGTATCAACAGTAATAAAGAAATTTATCATAGGTACCGCCACCTCTTTGCTCCATTCAGAGACATTCAGCCTCCCCCCCCCCCCCCTGGCTGAGTGGTTAGTTTTTTCTGTTTCGAATTGGAAAGTCCGGGATTCGAGCCCAAAACACGGCACGGTTGGCAGTCTCTGTCTTTCTGATGAGACAGTATAAACCGAGGTTCCGTGTCACAGTAGGTGTTGGCACGTTAAAGAACCCTCCCTACTCTACAGACTTAAGTACCGAGCATAGGCAAAAATTGTCACCCTTCATCGACACAAGGTGACATCGCCATATAAGTGAAATTCTAGAGGGGACGTTTAACAACAATACAATACAATGCAACAAGACACATTCACTCCAACGTCTTTTACAGTGTGATCAACCTATAATTGATAATTCATTGCTTTACATTTCCTTAGGTTCCAGTTACGACGAAGTGCGGACATTTCCTGCTGGATTCCATACGTTTCCGTTCGAGTTTTATGTTCCGGCAGGATGTCCTACGTCATACGAGGGATCTGTTGGAAAGATTCGTTACTTTGTTTCGGCAAGAATAGAGAAACTCTTTGGAATGGAGCACGTGGCAATGCACGTGTTTACAGTTGTCAATCATTTAGACCTGAATGAAGACCCCAGACTACGGGTAGGTTATCATTCATTTGTGTCTTCGTGCGGGAACCTGTTCCCATTCCGTCGATGATTTTTTGTTCTTTTAATTGGAATAATTGGATAGTATTCATCAGGTGGACCATTATATTATGTATTACTTTAGAACCTTTCACTTCTGTTCATGTATTTCTAACATGACAGTGAAGTTAATAAATTTCTTTCTTTTTAAAAAAAAAATATTTTATTCATTTATTATATAAGCCCATTTATCATGACGTTTGCTTCCCGGCCACGGAAGCAAACTGAAACATAAATCATCTATATCTGAGTGTATGTGTTCGGGTTGGTGTTGTGTTTAGATAGATACTATACTGTACCAGAGTGGGTACGTATGCCATGTTTCATTTGACAATGCGGCATGGCGTTGATGCCTTGAGGATTCAAAATCGAAAACTGTCTCAACTGCTATAAATTCTAGTTCATTAGTCATTTCCTCCACATTACAACAAGAATAGAATCCAAGATTGAAAAAAGAACAGAGTTACTTTTAGATTCGTTCGCTGTAGATGTTTTGAGATATTAGTACTTTCAAATATAAACGTAATATTGATCACATAATGGGATGTATATCCCATTTTACACACAGAAAGATAACATCTACAAACATTCGGTACCTCAGTATTAATTTGAAATTGTCATCATAGATAGATTATTGGTGATTTGAAATTACTGTTCGGAAGTTAATTGCATTACACGCACTACTGCTTCTAGTAAAACATTTTGTTTTTCAATTCTAGTTTATTTTTGTTGCATCGCTGTGCAGGATCGATTCAAATTTTCAAAGAAATGCGTAATTTGATAATTTTCAAACAAAATATGAAATATTCATCCCCAGCAAAAAATAAAAAGTAAACATATTACATGTAATTAAAAGGATTGGTAGATATTACAAAAGTTCGACTTCAGTTTTGCTATGCACAAATATTAATGACGCAGAAATATGCACTCCTCTTATCGAGACACGCCAAACAATAAAAATGAAACCAAAATATATATGTATATATGATAACACAATGGTCTTTTATCAAAGCATATACCTATCCAATATGCAAATCAAGTACATATGCTCCATTATTTATGAGTGCACTTTTTTCTGAAAATAAACAAAGGTTCGAAACATCACATTCAATACATGAGCGAAACGAAAGGGACATGATTGAGGATGGATAAAATACATAATTATGATGCCATAAATTAGGAAAATTTATAGAATTTACATCAACGTTCTACAAATATTATCATGATATCGTTTTAGGATGTCTTAGATTTAAACGCTCCCGTTGTTCTACGCTTGTCTGTTTCAGTTTAGAATGACTTTATGCACGTACATCAGTGATGCAGCGTTCTCTTTTCGGGATTTAGACATTTTTTGAAGCGATGTATTATCTGTGAAAATTTAATGTTTGATAGGAGACTTTAAATTTCTAGAATATATTATATCGTCTTTCCGCTTGACAAGGACTTTGCAAAGATAATGTGGTCAATTAGTGACCAGCCTAACCTTTTCTGATTCAGATCTACCTCTTACTTTTCGATGCAATTGCCCTCTACTGTAATGGACTAAGACCAATGATGTTCAAGTGCCATGAGCCAAGAACTGAAACAGTCAGGGTCCTTTTTATTGACCCACACCTCAATGCCGTAACCACGTTTTAGTCAGACCGGACATTAATACCAGTTTCGCTCTGCAGCATCCACTGCAACTTTACATGTGCGGACTCTCGTGTTGTAATGTTCCGCAAATGCCTTAGAGAGTTTACCTCGGTGGTTATCACGGATGGTGTTTCTTTGCTGGTCTAGCAAGTTTGCATCGTAAACTCAAGTCATTGAGCTTCTCTTGGCTAAAAGGCCATCAAAATAATGTATTTTGCGTCCCAAATTCCTGTGGCAATTAACATGCCGTCAGATGGTTGCGTCTTAAACTTCTTTGGCCCCCTAACCACTGAGCATTGTTCTCTTGCTCATGATTATGGACCCAGGTCCCATCTACAGTCACCAGACGCAACAGAAAATCATCTTTTGATCTAAAAAGCTTCAACAGGGCGCTGCATACTGATGCACTGGCTGCCATTTGCTCATCGCTAATGGATTTGGGGATCCAACGGGCTGTTACTTTTCGCATACCTAAACTATCATGTAAGATTGTTAAAACGCTACCACGTGAAATGCCTAATGTCTGTGCCATTTCTTCTACCTGAATTTCCCCATTAGAGTATGCTAGATCTTGGACCTTTTTAAAATATTTCTTTGTCGGTGGCTTCAAGTGGATGTTCAGACCTGACCTCATCTTCTAAAGACGTTCTGTCGCTCTTGAATTCCCCTACCCGGAGCATAATATGATGTAGTAGACCCATAAACATCGGCTAACTCGCCGCGTATTTCCTTGCCTGTTTTATCTTTTAAATATAAGTACCGAGTTCTAGAACGGTTCTCAGCTTTAGATGAATAGCATGCCTTTACATCACTTGCCATGTTTGACATTCATTATCTTATTAAAGAATGACTCAATACGCCTGCAATTTTGTACCCAGGTATAAAACATGTAGCAAGGCATGAAAATCGCGACCACCTTGGTCAATCGTAAATGGTCTGTTACTTATTGACTCGCCCTCTTATTATGAAACACATTTAGTTACCGAACTTACCGTTATACGAGTAACTTTATCACGAAGTAATGGATATGATATAGGGGAAGTATAGACAACCACTATGCACCAATATTAGAATCTCGTTAAATAAGTATCAATACGTTATATGCGACAGCCTCGTTTTAGCGGAAAAGAGAGAAAACATCATTATGCGTGGTTGTGCTATTGATTGCATCTTTATCAAGACATCAACGTTTAAATAGAGAATCAAACTTTAAATATGTAAATGTCTAGATGAAAACCAGAAATTCCAATTAGTCACATGATCTAAGTGTCCGGGGGATACTATTGATGGAAACGACCTATTGAAAATTTGGATTTGATTCATTACTCAAATAATCGCAGATTTAAAGCTTTCATTTCATTTAATCATCCTCTAATCGTATTCACATGTCGACATTTTGAAATTGGAGATTTGATAATTAAAACCTAAAATCGCAATGAAAATTTAAAATGAGTTTGTACGGCTAAAGAAATTAATGATTAAAACCAGGTAAATTTAACACTAACGTCTGTAATTCATCAACATTATATCATATGTTACGGTAGGCCCATCTTAAGTAATGACCTTTTTGTCGCAATATACGTTTTTAGGACACGGGAGCCTTGCAGATTGTCTCTTTACCTGTAGACCACATTACACCATCAGGCAGAGATTTTGTAAATGAACACTGTGGTAGTTTCACATTTTTTACATTTCGAACTTTTTGGAAGATTATTTGCAATTACATCTAACCCTTGCTGAAAGGACAAAATTATAGAGCATGTCTTGACTGATTTGGTGATTATTCATATTACTAGATGAGATAAGCTTTTCTTGTTATGCTTTACATAACGGTTAAACATTTTTGATATTTCAGGAGAATTCAGAAGCTGGAAATGAAATGACTTTGTGTTGCTTATGTTGTAAATCTGGTCCAATAAGTGCTACCCTGACTGTGGATACTATAGGTTACGTCCCCGGAGAGGTGTTACCACTCCGTGTTGATATAAATAATCAGAGTGGACGGAAAATAACCGGAGCCAATATTTCTTTACTGATGGTAAATACAAAAATACATGGTTTATATATGTGCAGAAGAGAATTTAATTTAAATACAGAAATACATCACTTATATGTGTGAGAAGAGAATTTAATTTAACGAACTTGTGAAATCTTTCTCTTTACTATTGAATTCATTCATCTCTTTATAAATAAATCAAAGGGAAATAAAATCAAATAGGAGAGTTTCGAGTTGTTCTATGTCCGTCATTTTCTTTATTTTAG
>JACSZP010033985.1:0-12092 GCA_016161895.1 Pinna nobilis
GAAAATGACCATGAGAATCATTCTTATTTACTCCATAATTGCTAGTTAAGTAAATAAGTGGGAGAGAAGAAAACTTTGAGTGTAATATACAGATAGATAAACGCTTTAAGAGCTATTGAAAGAGTATTGTCCAACACGAATATACAAACAACAATGACTTTCATTTCAATCCAGCTTAGCACACTCCTAGGACACGTAATAACGTTTCTTGATTTTAATTGAAACTGAAAGACATTTTCAAATGACAACCACTGCTTCCATGACGAATAGCAATATAACAGAATAGGTCAAGGACAAAGATACTCTGGTCAATAAATGATGTTAAAGACAGTAGTAGAAGAAGAATGTAATTAACTTTCTATTGTATGTCATCAGTGCAACATACAATCAAATTGTTATTGACAGAAGTTTATTATTAGCTATTGCATTGGACAGATATCCTATACATATAAGTCATTGGCAGATAAGGTGTCTGTAACATGCGGGAATAACTGTCCAAATTACGCCATTTATTATGCTCAATCTGTGAGTAATCGTTCGTATGAATCATTGGCTCGTTATACGTATAGATATTTGTCACTTGTAAGTAAAGGGAAGAACAGAAGTGGACACATTGATCACATGGTCAGTTACCGGAGTTGATTTAAGACTTATGTGTTGTTAGAGGCCTAGATACAATGGGAGCGAGTTGACACTTGCTGAAACAATGATATATTAATAAAGTGCTTTACGCATGAACGAGTTACAGAGTTATGTGAAATTAAGTTGAGAATTACCCGTAAGATATTTTTACTTGCTACTGAGAAAAGGCTTTGTCTGAATTATCTTTAGTAGGGATGGAGTCTTCAACCTCTTTACTTGAAGAAGAGCGTTCGAATTTAGACTTGGGTATGATCATTGGCCCATTCTTCCGTGGTTCATGATCAAAAGTTTGTTTTTGGTTTCATCATCGTTATGGACAAATCCCTCATCATCGTTCATGCACCACGTGGTACCCATAACGTTTTTGCGGGGCTTTTGTTTCTATTAGTGATGGAATGACGCTAGAAGACATTTTCTTGCGCTAACGTCATTTCAACGAGAATATTACGTAGGATTACGTTCCATCACCGTTGGAGATACAAAACCCGCACAAACATTTATGTTCTCACATGGTACATGAAAGTTTTCCATTATGTGAAATATTCATTGAGCATCTGTTACCAAGATATAGCTGATAAAATTTAAAAAGTAGCATAAAACACAAATTGAACGAACTAGCATATATGCTAGTTTGTCAATGATGGGATTACAAATGCCATACACCGGCTTTTTGTGCTAGCTCTTAATGCAAGATCCGGTGTCATCAAGTATTGTCGGTTAAATCACCAAGTCAGACGATTCTTCTATCGAATTTGTCTCAAATTACAAGAGCCAACACACAATAATTTGTAATCAAGGACATGGTTCGATTCCAGCTGTTTTCAGGTCAGGAATCTATTGTTTCAAACGGAGACATGAAGTCCAAGGTTTTTTGTTTTATTGAAATCAGCAGACACATAGGTATCGTCAGTAGAATTGTTTATGGCATAAAATCCGTTCTTGTGCCATTATTGGTCGCCATGCAGGAAATGACATAAGAAACTAAAGTCCATTAAACTCCAGGCAAAAGAATAAATAAAATAACCCACTTACTGCAGGAAATGTGTTATGCGCTATCTTTCCCCTCCATTTTGGTTTATAGAATTCGTACATGTGTTAATATACATTTTTATCACATTCCAGGCGCCGGTACCTCGACCGCGAGAAAAAGTCGTCCTCATCTTTTCCGCGGGATGTAAGTATTGAATTGTGCTTAATTACAAGCGAGACTGATGTTATCAGTGTTGTCTCGGGATGTTCTACATTATAGTATCATATATCATACCTCATGTATGACAATACCCCTTGTAAATTATGCTATACCGCGGAATCCTCATTTGATTTTCAAAAAGGCAGCTGGCGGAAAGCAGATGTTATTGAATATATATGATGTATGTGATAGGCTTCAATGGTGATAAAGAAATGAAGACTGAGAAAATTAATGATAAAGACTTACAACATTTTTTTGCTAAAGAAATTTGGAGTGTGCATAAATCGATAGAAACTCATAGTTCATAGAATAGTTCTCATAAATCCGCTTATAAGAAATAGATATGTTGTCCATTTCTAGTCGTTTGATGTAAAGTTGTCTTATATATCTGCATATGTATCTTTGTCTGTGCCATCTCAATAATACATGTATAGGCTTTTCGTAGAAGTAAGTTACAGTGGCAGAGTTTCGAATGCATCCGGATTATCATTTACAACTTCAGAATTTACTTAAGTCTGAGAATTTACTAAACTTCAGCTCATACTGAATTCTGATTTGTTTCGAGACTGGAGTTGAGAAGATTCTCAGACTTAGGTAAATTCTCCAGTATTATGGTGCCCAGCCCTGTTCCACATCTGCAGGTGCGATATATGTATGGAGTCGCAATGAGATAAAACCGTGCCATTCTTTTTATTATATTTCAGATAGAATTGATTTAAAAGTTTTCTTCTATTAGTTTGGTATCCTGCAATACGCCTATCATGTAATGACTCAAGATCCTTGTACTTTTTAATGGGACGAATGAAATTGTACTAACGTAATACTGTAAATCCAGTTTTATTCGCGAGAATTTAATTTTGGCGTTATTACGCGAGAGCTCTTATTCGCGAAAATAAAGTTTTCACTTAATATACTAACCTGAAGTAAACATGTATCATATAACACAAACGATTATACTTAACATTCACAGGCGCGAAAATATGGTGTCGCGATTAATTGCACAGCTACGGATTCGCCAAAATAAAGTTCCGCGAAAAATTCTGGATTTACAGTATGTCCCAAAACGGATGTGTTATTAGAGAGTACATGTATTTGGAATATTTTCTCGTGTTGGACTTTTCTTTATTATGAATCAAAACGGTATTCTTGATGCAATCGAAATTTGGCTATTCCTGTGGCATTTCTTAGTTATATGTAAGCTTCACCCAAACCCTTGACTAATTTCTAACATTTGTACCACTTGATACCCCAGAACGTTTGTGCGGGACGAGCATCTCTTGCGTTAACGAAGTGTAATCCTAGGTAATCTTCCTGCTGGAATGACGTAAGCGCGGAGTATCTAATACGTAGTTCACTTACAGAAACAACAGTCCTGCACAAATTCTGGGGCTCAACGAGGTACATGAATTAGTTCCATTGCTTATTGCGAGAACGCTAGCATCTGACCTCCTATTTGGGCGTCACTAGGTCTATGTGCCAAATAAGTATAGAAAAAGGGAAATATATGAAATTTAATTTTATTGAATAATTACTCCTTTAATATACATGTATAACTACGTTCTCTGTTATAATTGATATTGAATGTTACAGATATAATCATAATCTCTTTAGGTCTTTCTCCAATTTTCGCAGGAAACATATTTTGATGACAGCCGGCACTACGAGGAGATACATCCACGTGATAGTGTAGCCTACGAATCCCAGCCGTTCATTGGTGCACGGACATCGTCAAAGATAATAAATGGAAATGCCCTAGAACAAAATAATAATCCAACCAATGCACTAGGAGAGAACTACTTTATTCTGGAACCGAATAGTGTGAGGTGTAACACACCTCCTCATATGGGCGTGTGTGCGACGGGTGACGTAGCACATTTCAGGCAGAAATATGCATTGTCGGATACTCAGAGAAGGCCCTCCGAGCCCCCTCTGCCTACTACGTTTGGACACATTGGAGCTGGTCCTAGTAATATGACTACCGACAGGAGTCACACTGTCGACCCCAATCAGTTCCGAGTACATAGGCAAAGTCCACATGCCTTTGAACGAGTTGGAAATGTACCCGGGCAATTTTCGCTGGATAGGAGACCAAATACTACACCGCCTAGAAACAGTCCTTTTGCATTGCAGGTAGCACCTCACCAAAATGCACATCTTTCTTCCGATAGTGAAAATAGTTCCGACCGTCAAAGTCCGCATAGATTCAAACCTATTCAAAATGATCAAGGTCAGTTTTCCTTAGAGAGAAGAGTAAACTGTCGGAAGCACGGTGCTAGAACTGTTAGTGTTTCAAGCCAGACGGATCTGGACAGTGGTCTAGATGAAGAAGGGTACGATAAAGTAGAGGAATTCCGAAAAGCTGGTCAATCGCCATTGGATAAACCACATCATTATGACCAAGTGCAATTAAATGACACACTACCACGTGACAAACGTCGCGCTATTCCAGAGAATGACTTGCCAGTTGTTTGTGGTATTGACCATACAAGTTGTTAGCTTATTTTGAGTTGAGATTATTTTTACTTTGATTGAGAGTATAGTGAAACCTCGCTCTAAAGACCACCAATGTGATAAGAGTAGTCTGATAAACGAGGTGCTCTCTAGTTTTAGCCTGCCCGAATTAATAACAATTACATGAAAAACCATCGACACACTCAAGGTTAAGAAATTTTCGGCCCATTTGAAATAAAGCTGTTTATGTTACATTTTTGATATCATGTAGCTTATACAAGTTTTGTCTGGGATCTCGGTGACCGACTGGTTAGAGCATTGCGCTTTAAACCACCCAGTCGCTCGCCTCTTGTCAGCGTGGGACCGAGCTCGCTGAAACCTAAACTGATTATGTGAGAAAGTTTGCCAGTTTACTTACGGATGGCCAGTGGTCTCTTCCCGGGTACATTTGTAACTGGGCTCTCTCCTCCATAAATAAAAACTGGCTGCCACTTTATGACTGAAAGATTATCGAATTTGGAGTAAAGCAAAAAACAAACAAAACAGAACAAAAGATAGAGTCCAAAAGGTTGGGAATTTCTCAACCTACAAAGTGTTGATTGATTTCTACATAAGTATACTTCCCCTTAAAGGAATTTGGATTTTACTAGTAATGGTTACATTTCCGTTTCGTGGTTTTGTATGAGAGGTGACCTGCTTAGTGAGGCAGCCTAAAGGCAAGATATTCAACTGGACATTTCAACTGGAATCAACAGTAATTGTAACAAGAACAAACGAGATCAACCATAGTTTATTATTTATTTTTATGGTGCTTTGGATTACCAAAAAGTAACATATTTAATATGGCCTTCAATGTAGGTGAATATGACGTAGATATGGACTTGGGAGATATTTTGTCTATACGTTATTAGCACTGAATGTGACAATTGCTAAAGGATGCATTTTGCTATATTAGTCAGAGCCCTTGTGATTCTAGTAATTTCGCCTTTACCTGTTTTAGATGGAGGTTGCTATCTTTGTATATCGACTGATTCCGTGATATAACTAGTTAATTCAGCAATAAAAAACTCACCAGTAGCCCACAATATTGCTTTATCACCAATGATGCTATGATAATTGAAAAATCTGACTTTTAACACATTAAAAAAGCGCTTCATTATGAACGAAATTGGCCAAAATAAAGTACCATCGATTTTTCCATCTGGGGTTAAATTTCCCTCACATCCTATGAGTTTTTAATACAGAAGGGTGATTATCTTAATTTGTAGTACAGCTCTGGTCGGTGGAAAATGCATTATCGTAGTATCTGAAAAAGAGAATGTAAAAACGAGAAAACTAAAGGAAGTGAATTTTATCCTTGTAACGAATTTAATGAAAATATGAATTTCCGTCGCTGTGAAATCGAGTTTGTTACTTGTTGAATGGGGGTGTTACTCAATGATCGGAAATAGGTTTATCGATTTATTTCAGTTGCGTGATATTTCGCATCTTTGGAAGGTGATTATCGGTCAATACATGTTAGAAAATGAAAAATGTGATATTTGTATAACCCAGAAACATAATGCACATATTTTTTTTGTAAAACTTGATATATTCATTTTTTGTTGTTGCTATTTTGCTTGACAGATTTGTTGTAAACAGTTTTTGCACGAGTGTTTTGATAACTAAAATACTTATTTTGCATTGAAAGGAGAGTAGTGTGACGCTTTTTAAAATTTCCTTTTGAGAAATTGATTTTTATTCCTATAGGAATACCCGATGCTTTTGTTTTGTTTTATTAATTTCTATTGCAATACATGAGTTTGATACATATTTTCCAATCATTGCATAATTATTTTTTATGACATGCTTGTAATTTTCACAACATACACCATGAACTTTGTTTGGTTAACTTTTGTAAGTTGTTATGATTATTGAATACATGAAAATCACACTTTCATCAAGCCAGAGCGGTCTTCTAATTGATGACGTAATCAATCATATGGAAATGTCACGATTTCCATGAGTTCCGGTTTTACTGGACATCATTCCGTTTGTGTACTAGTGTCATTAAAATTTCCACGACTTTCAGTTTAATTTTTCCAGGTTTACGATACATTGATGTATAGCAGTATGCTCGTGTAAACGACAGTAAAGATTCGAAATAACTTTCATTTTGGAAATTACAGTGGAACCTACTTAACCCCTGATATATTGAAACCCCGCTTTAAGTCAAATTACTATTTTCACCCAGAAATTATGAAAACTCTGTTATAGAGAGAGCAAATCATTCCTTTGTGGTTCCCGTTTATCCGGGTTCGATGGAATAGTGTATTCTTAACTCCCCGTTTTCAAAGTTCTGGGTAATATAGTATTTTGTTCTGATCTTCCGTTTTTCTAATTGTATACAAAACAGTAAGCAACCATGACCGTTATATCCAAATGGGAAAGTACGTGGCTTTGGCTATTTCGTAATATCAACCAGTTCAAAGCTACAAAGTATAATAGACTGGTCTGAAACAATAGAAAAGAGTTAACTCTACGGGGGCATAAGTTTTTCTCAAACACGTTCTGTTCACAGTGTGAAAGACTATATCAATGCGTAAATATAGCTCAATTTAAAGAAAATACATTTTAAATAGATATACGTGATGGTATCAACCATTTGTAATTCTCACGTGACATTATGTTTTTTATATGATTGGTTGAATTTATCGTTCAGATGTCATTGTATGTATGGGTTTTATGTGTATTTGGGAAGTTTCTTTGCTCGCCTCTTACGTTAACACCTAACGCAAAAGTCCCGATGTGTCACGAAGGGACTGCGAAATTAGGTTATTCAATATAAACAGAGACCGGGGTAGTCTTATACATATCAGCATTTTAAAGTGATGTAGATAGTTTCATTATTTGTGTTTTTTGTGTTTGAATGGACAATCCATACTTTAGTTAATGCGCGAAAATGTGTAAAATGAATTTTGTAAAATCAGGTGCTTGAATCTTTTTTCCCTTCTATATCTCAGTTTTTGAAAAAAATTATTATTTATCCTACTCTTTGATACGACACGCCATTAATGTTTCCTTTTGTAACTGGAAGGTACAAATGCCTGAGTCAAATCTTAGTGAAACTTTTGAAAATAACTCTTTTTTAACGGAATATCTACCTTGGCGATTGAACATTAACACTACATTAACTCATTACACCATGTTTGTTAGAGTCATCGGCGTTAAATGAATAGGTCAAGGGTTCGAATCCGGTAAGCGACAGGATTTCCCTGTCTTCGGATCAGACAGAAAAATGGAGGGTCCGTATCACAGTCGGTGTTCATACATTAAATATCCCTCACTGAATGTAGAGTATGTAAAGTTTCAAGCTTTGGTCAGAATGTTCAGCTTGAGGCCGCTACGATACGGATAAAATAATATCGATGGGGGTCCTCCGTGACCGAGTGGTTAGCGTGTTCGACTTCGAGCCGAGGGGTCCGGGGTTCGATTCCCGCAGTGCCACTCCGCGGTTGGCCGTCCCTGTCTTTCGGATGAAACAGTAAAAACCGAGGTCCCGTGTCACAGTAGGTGTTGGCACGTTAAAGAACCGTCCCTGCTCTACGGCCAGTAGTGCCGAGCACAGGCAAAATTTGTCACCCTTCACCGGCACACGGTGACGTCTCCATATGAGTGAAATATTCTTGAGTGGGACGTTAAACAACAACGCAACAACAACAACAATATCGATGGTGTCGAAAGAGACATGCATTATTAGCAATATCTTACCCCTCACTTCCTTTACGTTTTGCTAACAATTTGGGGGTCTATCCATTTGCTTTGGACTACATGTGTATGGTATACGACAAATGAATATTACCAGTGATTTATTTAGTAACCAAACCCGCAAGTGACGTAATATGATCCCCCTGTGTATCGCACAGTGTAATGTTTCATAGAAATATAGACTATTCCAAGTCGTAAATCCATCCAGATATTATGTATGCACCAGTTTTTCGTGAATTAAATGGATCTAAAGACAGTAATCATTTAATGGAATTTCATCCGTATTTAGTTCCACGCGCGAGCGTGCCCGAAACTTGAGCCCTGATTTGAATGGCTTCGTTAATTGTTTTTCCATTGTGTGTATCTTTTTTTCAATGAATATGCAACATTAACGTGCTTTTTTGTTTATGGAGTTGTACAATTTCATTTTGTAATGTAAATGCATAATAAGAAAATTAATAAAGATCAATAATATGACAATTTGTTTTTGTTTGTTACGTAACCGTAAAATGCCCATGATTCCCCGCTGGTATCACATGGCTCAATTGAGACAGACAGTCTACAGACTTCCACTCCTATTGTTTTACTGGCTATTAGTGCGTGTGCAGACTTAAAATCGTGAAACAACATGTCAACTCTTCAGATTTCGTACAACCAACTCTTGTTTATTGTAACACTTGATATGATATTATAATTCGTTAACACCATCCGTATCATGGGAACAGGTTAACATCAATCTTAATTTGATTGATATTATGTGATATTTGCACAGGGCTCCATTTGCGGTGATTTTTTGGCAAAAGTATGAATTTTACTCCTAAAAATAACTGATTGTGATAGCAACGTTGTCTGCAGCTAACTTTGTGTAGATTATGACATTTGACTGTGGACAAGTGGAGACCGCGACCGATTAAAATGAGTTGTTTTCTCCTCCATGGCACCTGATCCCAATTCTGGATTGTCAGAAGTCCACTAACCGTATTCATATATTTTCTAACGGACGAATGATATTTTGGTAGATGAAATTGAGTACACATTCAGAGTTAGACATGGAATACAAATTTAGAGTGAGACATTGAAAACAGATTTAGGGATGGATATTAGATTACTTATTTAGAGTTAGATATCAAATACATATCTAGAGTTAGATATGATATGCAATTTTAGAATCAAATATGAAATACAATTTTAGAGTTAGATATGAAATACAACTGTAGGGTTAGATAGGAAGTACAAATTTAGAGTGAGATATTGAATGCAAATACATGTATAGAGTTAGATATGGAATACAAATTTAGAGAAAGAATTGGAAATTTTATCTTCTAGAAAGTTTAGAACAAGGCATAGAATACGAATTAGTAGTTAGTAGTTTAGTTAGGCATGGAATACAAATTTTGAGATAGACGTGGAATACGAATTTAGGGTTAGATATGAAGTAAAAATTGAAAGTTAGATTTGAAGTACAAATTTAGAGTTAGATATGGAATATAAAGTTAGAGTTAGATTTAATAAACAAATTTAGAACTAGATTTGAAATACAATGTACTAATTAAGAGTTAGAGATAGGATACAAATTCAGAGTTAGGTATGGAATACACACTTAGAGTTATGATATTAATGAATTGATTATAAATGTTGAGCAGTTAGTCTTTACATTATGTGCCGAAGGCAACGAGTTCATATTCGACCAACGACAAATCTATCATTACCATAGATAACAACTTTTCGCAATGTGCGCGACAATTCAAGTGAAAGTTTGGTTTTTCCTCGAATTTCACTTTACAAATTTAGGTCATGTGTCGTTGTATACAGATAACGATACCTCACTGTTCATTGACCGTAAGCTTCAAGTATATGCCAAAATTTGTAGCTCATCATAGGCACTCGGTGATGTCTTATCTGTGAAGATTGTTGTTGTTGTTGTTGTTATTGTTGTTGTTGTTGTTGTTTGACGTCCCTATCAATAATCTTTAACTTACGTATGCCGGTGAAAGGCAACTCATTATGCTAAGCTTATGGCTGTAGTGCAGGGAGAGTTCTTAAACGTGCCAATATCTACAATAACACGGGACCTCGATTTTCACTATCTCATCCGAAAGACAGGACGACCAACCGTACTTCGGCTTGGGTTTGAACCCCTGACCTTTCGATTACAAGTCTGAGGCGTTAATCACTAAGCCATGACGGCCCGGAGTGAAGATTAACGAAACAAATAATGGAAGAAAAAACAATAAATTTAGATTTTATACGCGTATGAATGAGATAAGCCAGATAGAACAGCCTACTACAAACTGGAACAGCGAGTCTTCTTATTCTTGTCACCCATCATCAGCTTTACCTAGGACGAAATTCAGAATCAACCAATGGAAGCAGCATGGGATTTTACACATTTAATAAGAAATAAAAGAATGGATATCGATTTATGAAGAGAAAGCATAGGACTAATATGTACATATGCAAGTGTATACATTTACAATTGTGGTGGGAGAAACATTTCCATAAATGTTATTCTGTATTTAGAACTCACTAAATTAATGAATTCCGAATGTAGTAAAATACAGATAAAAAGATAAAAAAAAAAAAGAAAGAAAAAAGGACGTGTATATGTAGGTGTCGGTTCAGGTGAATTTAAGGAAATGGAATCAGTTGAGCACATTAGCGTTGTATTTTGATTTCTAATTGTGATTTTTTTTTTACAAAATAATAGTTCCCTGAAAATTTGACTCTTTCCAGACACCTGATCCCACCCCATTTGGGAATAAAAATTTACTGTCACTTCGAATTCAAGAATAATTTTGTTTCAGCAATATTAAGCACTTGGTTTTCGATTTTAGTTTAATGGATTGTTTTTTTTTGTTTCGTTTGTTTGTTGTTTTTTTGTTGTTGTTGTTTGTTTTGTTTTTATATTGTTATTGTTTGTTTGTTTTTTGGTTTTTTTTGGGGGGGGGGTGGGTGGGTGGGATGGGGTGTCTGTTTGTTACTTCCTAATTTGCAATTTCAAGATGGACTTAACGGTCTATTCTTTCAGGATTGCGAGTAGCAAAGAAGTGTCCCTTAGGGGTAGGTGGGTTTTTATTTTTATTTTTTTATGTGTACAAGTTTTAGTTTGGTAAATATGTTTCGAAAGGTTAGATACTGCACTTGTTTCTAACTTATCTTTTGATTTTTTTTTAAACATAACGATTGCATTTGAAATGCTAATTTCAAAGATTATCATTTTCAAGATGAATGTCGAGGAAAATGTGTTTATTTTCTTTCTTTGCCTTATATGACGTTTTTTATTTTAAATTCACGTAACACGTCATTTAAGAACTGGTGTCCCATACGCAGAATTCCTGGAGGATCAAGGGAAGTATCTCTTACGTTGCAAAAACAGGGATATGTGGGGTAATAAACTAATCATGTCCTCGGGGAAATTCTACGGTTGGGATAACTGCCTATATCTATCATGCTCTGCTTTCCAGATGATTCTTTGATATTTACTTTATTAAATGAAAAAGAATGAGTGTCAAGGTATAAACATAATTTCAAAGTTATCTAATTTGCGTTACCCAAACAACAAAGATTAAATGCATTAATAAGAGTTGTCTCCCTTTATCAAATCTGGACGTGTTATGAATATCAGTTGTAGATCTATAGAGCTATTTTGCGTGGTAAAAAATCAAGAGAAATAAGAAAAAAAACATCAATTTTAAATTGGGAAAATATTCGCCAATACTCACTATATGGTTTTGGTAAGTGTAAGACAGCATTAACTGATTTGTATGTTGCTTTTGATATAGTGCATTGTTATTGTACTGTTTTATGCCGATTTCAATCTTTTTTATTCATACACTAGTGGCAAAAGTTGATGAATGCTTTGGAATTGTTGATCTTCTCTAGGGTCTTTTCTTATGCAGTATTGGGCCGTCGTCAATTTTAATCGAGGACTGAAAAAGAACCCGTCTATCATATTTATAGTCAACTCGTAGTAAGGGAGATCACTCTAACATATTTTACATGCACATAGCCTACTTTCCAATATAGTCTAAAGCTCGTTTATTGCATGTAATGAAATTATATA
>JACSZP010033987.1:0-10865 GCA_016161895.1 Pinna nobilis
ACAGTACCGACGTTTCGATCCCACGCGGTGGTACAGGACATAAAAATAATCATGTACATGTATTCCAATTTAATAGGCCTTTTCATACAATGATTTCACTTAATTTGTAATCTCGAATTTAGAGATGCGTAGCTTTGAAATTTCTTAATCAACAGTTTCGAGATTCATTATAGAAAACTTTATAATTTTAAAAAGTGAATTGAATACATGTATTATATTTCCAAAATAAGAGCTGACGGGCCAAAGTAATATTAACAAATTCCGCACTCGTCGATATAAAATAATTGAAAAATTTGCGAGTTGTCTCCCATACACCGTGCTACCATCTCAAATCACCGTTGAAATATTTGTTCACTTACATATTTATGGCTGTTTTGAAGTTTGAAATCTTAAAGGGGACATTGAGAAGCAAAATGTGTATACCTGATGAAACTAAATCAATTTACCGATTCTAGAATGTCTCATATTTAATGTTATCGTTTTATTAAGATAATAATTATGTCTTACTTTCATTTCAGAAGCTAACAGTGCAAAGACCCCATCAGAGGCTAGGGGACAAGTTGAGACTGCCCATACCATGACAGATATATCTGTTCATGAAGTGTCAGGGACTTTTGGTGCAGAGCCAATGGAAATAAAATGTGCCCACTGCAATTCTGTAGCTACAACAAACATAGAATTTACGAGTGGAACCTTATGCTGGACGGTGTCTGCCATCATGTTATTTTCTGGGTGAGAATTATATGTACAGCAAGAAATATATAAAACGATAATACCGTGCTGGTCGAGATTCAAAACAAGGATAGGATGACATGTCGTATACTTTTTGTTTGTTTGTTTAGTTTTGCTTTACGCCACCCTTGCCATTCTTTTAGTTTAAGATAACAATGATGACGCCCAGTTTATAGAACCTGGTTACAAATATACCCAGGAAGAGACCATTTGCCTTCCGTGAGTAGACGGGCAAACATTTTCACATATTTAACCTGAGCCCCAATGGGACTCGATCTCGCGGTAACAAGAGGTGAGAGACTATTTACTATTCGCCACAGAGTCCTTTAAATGTTGTATACTTTACATAATCCTATCAAGTCAACGGAAACCATAATATACGTCCATTGGTTGATGAAAAAGTATACCGTGTATAGCTGCATTTGCTAATGGGTCAGATATTCAACAAAATGTTAAATGAATTATTGTAATCTTTTTTAAGCTATCTAACAGCAGATAGCATTACTGCTTCTCGCGAGGGTGCTTATAATCCTTCGTTTGTTTTCTTAAATATTTGCTACCCTCGACAGCTGTATTACATTGACTAGTTTAATTCAATTCATTTGAGTTGATCTGACGGTCGGGCTGACTTCTGATGATCTTGCCACACTGTCCATCTAGGTATACCACAAGGCGGACGAAGATAATAACTTATCTCCGAAAACCTGGTATCATAATGACTTAAGAATTTACTTAAGTCTGAAAATTCTCTCAACTCTAGTGTATACTGAATTCTGATTGGTTGGGATGCTGAAGTTGAGAAAATTTTCAGATTTAGTAAATCTCAAGTTTTATAGTGCACAATCCTGAAATCGAACTAGGTACACCAAATTTGGTTTTCCTGCGTTGAATTGACTGAGCTCAATGTAATGTCAGACTGAATCCTATTTTATAGCTTTCTCTTAACCAGAAGTCATGCCGACAATAATTGTGTATAGTCTTTTATTCCTTAACTTGTATCTTTGAGAGCCGTTTTGGCTTCATTGTAGCCTGTTCACCTTCAGATAATGGATTCCCGCGAGTTCGCTTCCTGTCCGGTCGATGAGGCAGTAAATAACGAGGTCTAGTGTCATAGTAGGTGTAGGACAGTGCCGAACAAAGGCCGAGTTTTTTAGGCCTTGGTTTTCGGCGAAGTTTCTATGTACATGTAAGTGAAAGACTCTTAAGTGGGCGGTTTAACAACACAATTACAAAAACCAAAGGCAATTTGAATCTTACGATGTCATTATTGTGTCCTAATCCTGCTTTGTTTTGTTTGTTTGTTTTTTGCTCTACGCCACACTCGACTATCTTTCAGTAATATGGCGACGGCCAGTTTTTATTGGTGGAGGAGAGAGCCCGGTTACAAATGTACCCGGGCAGAGACCAACAGCCATCCGCAGGTAATCTGGCAAGCTTTCTCACATAATCAGTTTAGGCTCCAGCGAGCTTTGAACCCTCGCTGACAAGAGCTGAGAGACTGAGTGGTTTAAAGCGCAATACTCTAACCATTCGGCCACGGAGGCCCCTATACCTGCTTTGAGGCATTGTCTAATGATCATGCATATTTCAGTACTAATTCCACATAATCTCACTAATAAAAATAAAACAATTTTGTGAAACTTTTTTTTTGTTTCTTTATCCTCTCATAATTAAATAATTTTGTACATTTATTGTTGTATTTTCCTACATCATTATTCTCTTTGTGTCTCTCTGTTTAGATTGTGGCTGGGGTGCTTTCTGGTGCCATTTTGCATGAAAGGTCTAAAGGACTGTATTCACAAATGTTCCAAGTGCGGAATTGAGCTAGGGAGATATTACAGATTCCAGGACCTGGAAAAACGGAAGAGTTGGGATAAGAGTGTCCTGTAGACACGTATTATGTGATGTATATACTGTCATAGTAAATCTGGTTCATTTTATTTACCAAGTCTTCCTCGAATATAATATCACGAGTATCATTGTCACAAAATCACCATTGCTTCCATGTGAGGAACATTTGGGTAAGAGAGTTAAAAACAAACCTACAAGAAACGGGTATATCATGAATCCAAACTGCAATGACAGCAATATTTACAATGCCTCGTCGGATTAAGCAGTCGGATTCCCTTTCCCACGAAGGATCCACTATGGAAAAAACAAATTGTAAGGTTGATACTGGGGCTGGTGGGTTAAGAGGCGTTCGTCGGAGCCGTGGGAAACACTGCAAATTCCTAACGGGATGTGATAAATTATGGAGTCACGAATAGGCCTACTTGCAGACTTAACAAGAAAAGAAGACTTTAATCTAAGTATCAGCTATGCATTTGATATGTAATTCTCTTTAATAATTTGTCTGGGTCTGTCTTTTTTTTGGTTCGAAATTATGAACGTAAGCGTTAGCAATGTTGGACGATCTGTTGAGACTTTTTTCAAGGTGCCGTTTGTAAAAGATTGTGTTTTGTTGTTATTTTGTAACACATTTGTCTATCATTGAAAAAATGGCGAAAATAAAGACATTTTGAAGTTATTGCTCATCCTCAAATATTGTAAAATTGTCATATTTTGTGGACATGCATTTCCTTTTTTGGAGAGGGAGAGGGAGAGGGGTGATAGTTCACATTGCACTTTTTCATCTATCTGTATTGTCATCAATAAATACGCATCGATACCCCCACTAAACCGGATCTGCTATGTTACTGTACATATAATACAGTTCATATCACGACATCGTGTGATATGAACAATAATTGTTTACCTTTACAAGATTTTCATCAACTTACAGGTTATATATCTTCTAAAAGCATGAATCATAAGTTAGGAATGTTTCTATTTGATATACCCAGTCTGTTAATGACTTCATTTCAGGTAGAAGATCCTTCAGTGTTGATGTTGTTTTATTCTTGTTGACGTCCCACTCAAACATATTTGAATCATATGGAGACGTCACCGTGTGCCGGTGAAGGGCGATAAATTTTGTCTATGTTCGGCGCCTATGACCGTAGAGCAGGGAGGGTTCTTCAACGTGCCAACACCTACTGCGACACGGGATCTAGGTTTTTACTGTCATCCGAAAGACAAGGACGGTCAACCGCGGAGTGGCGCTGTGGGAATCGAAGCCTGGACCCTTCGATTCGAACTTGTACATGCTTACCACTCGGCCACGGAGGCCCCTTGTATTTTCATGAATCTCTTACGATGTAGATTAAGGACCTTATACTTCGATTGCAATTATTTAGAGGATAACATCTAGCATTCAAGTAGTCAAAAGTTATAGTGAAAAAATATATATAAACAATTCTTACCATTACTCATTTCAACTCTCGTCCTTGTTTGTACCTACATATTTTATTTTATGGTATATTACAAAATTTGTACTCATATTAACATTCGGCATGCTGTATTTGTATTTTACACCCTATTGCACTTGCAAGCAGTTTCGTTCCCTTTTAAATACGCGCATTATCTTCATAATTTTATTCGATGAATTTACCTTTCTCTGGTATACAGTATATCGCAGAGCTATTCGAACCCTTCACCCTCATTTGATGGGCATTATATCGCCAAGCTTCCCTGATCCTCGCATTGCGCAATAAGGCTTAACATGGCTTAACATTCCTTCTACATCTATGTATTGTACATGTATAGTGTCTGAAAAAGTAGTTTATCTTCTAAATTGTACTTGCAAACTCTAAAATTTATGTCAATATGAATCGAGATAATTGAACATGATTACTTCCATAGCCACTTAAGGTAAATTATAAAATGAAACGTAAAAGTAGCACTTAAATTTGCTTATCTTAGCGAGTCTAGATCAAGGATAGAATATGACGATGCACTAGGAACTACAAAAGTTTGCCGTTTGCTGTTCTCTCTAGATCATGCGGCGTTGCAAATTATATCTGTAATAATTCATACCGCATCCTTTGTGGCTGTACCCTTTATACCTGCCAGTGTGTTAAAGAGGGGCCATCAGCGTACCAAATGTTATTTTTTACTTTCACAATAGACCATCAATAAAGTATAAAGAGGCAAGTCAAGTTAATTAGATATAAATAATGAATTATCACAACATACATGGGACAAGGTGGATAATATTCAATCAACAATTAAACCAACACAATAAGAACATGAAGAACAAAAACTAAAGAATTGGATGTGCTTGGTGGGGCAGAATACCCCTTGTTGCTCTGTTGAGAATCCCGCAACTATACATAAGCTTTTGTCCTTTAATTAAATTGTTAAGCTTCATATGAAGGAGGCAACTCTAAGGTATTGAAATCATGAAAAGTTAATGGAGGTGTGAATGGAATTCACAAACTCTATTATTATTTATTATGCTAACGTTTAGGGACTTCAGAGATGTGGTCATTGATACCAGTTTACACCTGGGGGTTACAGGTTCGATCTCGATCACTACATGTTATCGAGTGCAACAACAAGCCGCAAAGTCCATTCAACGTATAAGATGAAGCTTAAAGCTTAAAACAGCAGTTCTCAATGGAAATAGAATTCCCAGCTCGCTGTTACAAATCAATTGAAGCTAGGAGTCTTCCAATACAGCACTATTCAAGGTAAAATGATAGTAGGTCATACCTTGCGCTGTGCAACCTTGTAATACGTGAAGTATGAGTAAGAGTTAATTCCCTTAGATCATTGGGACACTTGTGAATAGTTCAATCACTTGACAAATCATTTTAGGTAGATCTCCGTTTTAGAATGATATTGACAATTTATGAAGTAAGTAAATTCTTTTCGGATGGATACACTTTATTATTTTTTTTAATGCTCACTACGATTAAATATGAACATTTTTCTTCTAAAGTATGTACTTTAAATACTGTCACATTTTCATTTCTTTCTTCACTCAGTTGGGGGCGAATATGCCAATTTTTAAGTTCTGCATTCCTCAAATGAGTAAGCAAAATACAAAACGTTTATAATAGTACAAAGATCCAAGCTGTTGATTAAACACTTTATATCACTTTAACACATTTCTTGACTTCATACGAGGCTGTATCTTTCAATAAGATGCCTGTGATTCTAGTTGTCAAAGATATAAATATGATTTGTTGCCTTGTGATCGTGGTGTTCGACAAATTATCACGGGTATACATATTTATTTATCTAGTGTTTATTCCAAAAATAATTTAATGAAAGAATGATACACGCGATGTAAGAAAAATATGCAGTCGACTTGGCAAAGAAGCCTTTGTAGTCGAGTTGTTGGATTTTTGCTCTTTAATACATGTAACACAAAACACGTATCCTCTCTCCTCTAACTGGGGACCGGATAGTATGAATTCTAGTTACGTAAAAACTTTGCACTTCAACTTGAAGATAAAATTATATTTACCCGCATAATTGGTGATAAAGGTTGCTGTTTCTTCTACACTATTTTTAAAAACTGCACGCCTGAAATGTAGAACATGGTGAAGAGTAACAAAAAGACAAACTTGTTGTTGTTGTTGTTGCGTTGTTGTTTAACGTCCCACTCAAGATTTGCCTGTGCTCGGCACTGCTGGCCGTACAGCAGGGAGGGTTCTTTAACGTGCCAGCACCTACTGTGACACGGGGCCTCGGCTTTTACTGTCTCATCCGAAAGACAGGGACGGCCAACCGCGGAGTGGCGCTGCAGGAATCGAACCCCGGACCCCTCGGCTCGAAGTCGAACACGCTAACCACTCGGCCACGTAGGCCCCCAAGACAAACTTAAACACAATGTATGGAGACCGTTCTTTATCAATGGTTCATCGTGGCCTTTGCTCCCATGCCTGATTACCTTGGTAACTAAAGAGAATCCGGGGAGATCTTATTGCATGTCTTAAATGAACGAAAAAAAAAATGAAATGACACTTTATCAATTGATAAAAATCTTTTTCCTAAAGAAATGAAATTACAAATTTCAATGAGCAATGACATTACCAATGAAACATTATCCAAAGCATCTTTGTTAACCATTGTCTGAATTTGGCTAAACGGTTTAGAAGGGAGTTAATCACGACGCATTGAATATGAATTGACAACCCAAGAAATCTGAAATAAGGAAATGAGATAATTTAGCGTATGATGCCACAGGAACCGAAACATAGGGAATCGAGAGACACCTTATGATGTCATTTTCGGTAAGATCGGCATTTCAGCATCCTCGCCAAAGGGGATCCTGTGATTTTAATCAAAAAATGTCTTCAATATTGTTTATTCAAAGTAAATAAAACTATGGTGTGACTATAGATATCCTCAAATAACCTTGACTATAACTTTCAAGACACAACCATTATACTGTACACCCGTATTTCAACTTAAGAATTTCTAACCTTGACCTCGATCTTTGACATTGAAATCATTTCTCTTTGGTGCCATACGGAGGAATCACTGTTTCACAAACACATCTTATTGTTATTCCTTTGAGTGGCTGGACATAAGCTGTTTAATATTTTATAAGATACTACAGTGTTGATTCACATTTCATACCTGTTTGTATTGACACATTATAACCTTTTTATAGACAATAAATCATTCAAATACCTGCATAACACTACAACATCAATTACAAATATTCCTAGAAACACTTCCCCTTGTTGTAATGCCAATATCAAAACATTTAATTGAAATAAAATATTTGACTTGTGACAATCATTTTATGTTTTAATGGGAGAAATGACAAGATCACTCCTGTGTGTTTACAAGATCATAAACATGACAGACAAAACTATCTTTAAGGTTAACAATGAATGAAATTTGTTCGTCTCGTGTAAGGGGGCAATTGTTAAGGTATAAAGCTGCGGCCCCGTATTACAGTAGATGTCAGATCCCTCGCTACAAAATGTACATAAATGCCGAGCATTGGCTCAAATTTAAAGCTCTCCATCGTTAGTCTGTGATATATCCATATAAGTGAAAGATTATTGAGTGAGACGTTAAACAACATTAATGAATACAAGATAATATTTCTTTGTTTCTGTTTTTTACCAAATTTCCCCATTTCAAACGTCAAATGGTAAAGCAGTAAAATCAATCAATCAGTTTCATGCAATAACCCATGGAAACAGCAATTAATGGACTAAATGAAAAACAAATCGTTGATTAAGAGTCCTTAAAATTGCAAAAAGAGACTAGACAACTTGTTTAGAGCCAGCGCTTACTCCTCAATTATAGGAGTTGCTTTCCTTTCCGGGTCACCTGCATTTTTAAATTGTTCGTGTTACTCTCCTTTTTGTATTATTTGTTGTTGCGTGATTACTGATTGTAGTATCGTCTCGTTTTGTTTTGACCATGGTGCTATTTGTCGTTCGAATTTTCAATGTCCCTAATTGTATCTTTAACTCCCCCTTTTTCAAAGTTTCTCTCAGACTGCATTAGCTTGCATATACATGTATTTGAAGCTGGTCAAAATTCGTTCTTGAAATTTTTGTTTATGATTCTTACGATGTTTTGGACAGATTGAGGCTGAAGCTTGATTCAAGTGAAAATGTAGTCAAATGTACGTTACAGATCAGTAAAGAAATTATCATCATGAAACGCGTAGAACACGTTCTTACTTAGTTCAGGAAAGTCTCTACGCATTTCTTAGAAACGAGATCGCCATACAAAGTAAATTGTCCTTGGAATTATCTATTAATCTAGATTGCCAAAACTTAAAGGGGGATCATAATGAATGCGTTTCAATCCTCATATGAAACAAATAGGAAAGTGAATAAAACAAAATAAAAGACGCAATTCGCCAGAAATAATTTGTATAATAATAATTTGGTATGGGCTTACGGCTATATATCAAAAACTGAAATATTTTGAACAAATAAGTACTATCAGTGTTAATACGAAAATAAACTTTTCACTTTACAAATTTGAATGAAAAGTTGTCACATCACAAACATTCTGAACTTGCGAAAGCATTTAGAAGTTATTCTCTTTACTTTCAGCCATCTTGGCAGCACCGAAAAAGTAAGCGGCTTCATAACAGAGAGTTCGTGGATTCGAGCCTCGCCTTTTCCAATCATTTGGATAAGATTTTGACACCATTTATATTTTGGTTAACTGACAAACATTTGTTATGAGTTTTTGACTATGTACTCTACCTAAGATTAGATAGAAAGATAAATTACGATATTACACGTCTGGACAGAAGGTTTTATATACATGCGGTACACATCGGGACTGACGAAAATGGTCTGTATAGATATATTTGGGTCAAAAATATTAATCAGAGCCTTATTAGAGTTAGACCTCATGGCTCTTCGCGATCTTAAACTTATAATTAAATACGACTTTCAGACCGTACGTTTAGTTTTCTTGGTTCGTAATTCCGTCAACAGAGTCCCTCTTGTCAATATGACGCCAGAAAACACTTGCTGTCTAAAAATGTAAATGAACCGAGAGTTGCCACTGTAGCACTGTAGAAAGTGCAAATCCAAATTTCAGTGGATCCATGCACCGTAGGCATTTTCTGACAGAAATATTTCTTATATTCTAGAGCTTTTTTGTAAGAAAACATGATACATGACCCTCCTTTCAGAAAACGCCCTCTGTTGTGCTCTTTAATTTTAAACAGGTGAGTGTTTTCCATCCAGAAGTTTGCAGTATGTTGAGACACGTCATGATAGATAGCTGTAACCAAATCATGATATACGGGATATTTTAGTTTGTTGACTTCCAGTTTTTTGTAATTGAAGACTCCTACGACATATCGTCGCTCTGTTATTCTTAAGTGAACATTCAGTAATTTTAGCCAAATAATTTTCTTTGTTATTATTCCAAACATGAACATTACAAGTTCTATGTGAGACAAAGACACATGGCATCAAAAATAATCTCTCTCTCTCTCTCTCTCTCTCTCTCTCTCTCTCTCTCTCTCTGTGATATTATTAGCCTTAGTTTCTCTTTAAACATTTTCCGTGTTAAAAATTATGACATCCCATACAATTGAAGATTGGGATAGATTACAGAGGGATATACACAATTCTAAGTGTAGTAAGTATGACAAGTCTTGACTAATAACGGACTCAACGTAGAAACACTCTAAATCGCTGACGGGGAGGGACCAGGTATCCAGATAAACAGCGTTCCCGTGACACGCAACACCCGTCGCAAATGATCCATGGAAACTCTGTTAGTTAGGTAAAATGTAAATTGTGTAGTATGATGTTTTATTGTTCTTGTTTTCATCCCTCCACTTATTCCAGCTTATGAATAAAGACATTATTCACATATTCCATTAAACACCAGTTCTGACAAAGCGTTTGGAAAAAACAACAAAATGTCCAAATTCTGATTTCTGATAATCTTGCATGGCACAAGAAACGTTTTATCTTGATAAAATGAATTCAACAATTCCCCGTGAAATGTCAAAGAAGGATAGTTTATGACTACCGACTACAATTTTGAGAAATGTTTTTCTACATAAAATAGTCCATTCATTGCTTTGATTGACAAATGCGCTCACCTGGACGGAGAGGTCGAGGGTCAGTTCATCACTTTCTTATATACTGTTTCATAAGTCGCTGATGTTTTTCGCATGTCATTGTTCTTAAGTTTGACAAGAAACGTATGGCAATGCACCTCTTAACCTGCTCTAGAGAGGCGAAATGAATAATGAGAGCTGTTGTAAACAATTAATATAAGGTGCGGTAAGCAAAAGCATTTATTTGCTTCTACAAAAGCAATATATTTACATTTATTATGCTACAAGTTGGACATGTAGAAAGACACCAAAAGGTTGAAAAGGTCAATAACCCCCATTATACACCTTTCTCTCTCTCTCTTTCTGTCTGTCTGTCTCTCTCTCTCGGTCTCTCTCTCTCTCCACTTTTGTCTTTGCAAGAGTAATGACGTCAAATGTATGCCATGGATTTGGACTTGGAGTTAAAAAGATAAAACAAATGTCTTATATATGCCAGCGTATATAAATACAAAAATATGTAATATAAATAGTCACTTTCAGAAACAAATTCCTGCTCAAATACAATATGCAAGGTGTATGGAATGTGAATATCGATAACTCGAAACTTTGTGTCCAAGAATAGACCGCCATTAATTTTAAAGTTTAACCCTTGGTATTAAAACTACGGGCAGGGTTACAACAACTGGTCTGAATAATTGGATTATCTTTTCAGCCATGAAGAAGTATATATATATAT
>JACSZP010034008.1:0-14815 GCA_016161895.1 Pinna nobilis
TAGTAAATTAGCTCTGATAACAGATAAGAAATTGAATCTCTTATTTGAAACAATAACAGTAAACTTGAAGAGACCAGACAGATGCCGGTATAAAAAGACCACTCTGGAAGGTAAATAGATCGAACATATACTTAGCGGTAGGGCAATTTCGGGGACTTGATTGAGCCGAAGCGTATGAGGGTAATTAAAATAAGAGCCATAACACCAGATATACTGATATGTCCAAGGTAGGAGTGGAAGCTGGCGATTTGATTGGCTGATTAACGAGAGTGATAAGTACAATGACCATTAGCGGCCACATTAAGGTAAAGACGGTTAACACATGTTATCGTTTTGTTTATCTAGTATCATAAAGGTCGAGTAATGACGATATTGATACGGAATTTAGGCATAAAAGGACCCGAACACGTATCCAGATGCGAATCTTGTTTTGATGATGGCATTGCTCTGTTTTTCGTTCAAAATGCCTTGATATACGGGGGATATATTGCTTGAAGTTTCCTTACTGAGTTGTTGAAATGAACTGAACTGAACTGAAAACAAAATGTCACTGCCAGGAGATGAAGTAGCCCCAGGAGCTCCACCGGATACCCTGTTGACACCAAAACCACCGCAGACGACCACGGTAGCCATCAACGCATCTGTATGTCACATTGAACAAATCTGTCCAAAATGGCTAGTTAACCAAAACTGGAGCTCGGATACGACGCTAGAAGATATTAACAGTGTGTTCATGACGCGGAATATTGCTGGAATTGTTTTTGTCAGCCTCCTGATGACGCTTGGCGTCCTGGGAAATATCGTTGTGTTTATTGTGTATTATTTCAAGTTCAAGCCGTCTAACTACCGGGTGTACGTGCTTTTCTTGGCCATATTGGATCTTATCAACTGCTGCTTGTCGATGCCCTTCGTGATTTTGTATTTGTTATATCCAGTCAACTTTCCGTCCAATTTCGTCTGCAAAGCTGGACATTTCTTTGAATATTTTGGAGGGGTATCGTGCCCTTTGACACTAGTTCTTATAGCACTGGACCGATTTCAAAAGATCTGTCGACCTTTGAATCGTCAGGTAAATGAACGTCAGGCCAAAGTATGTTGTCTTGTTATCTTTTTCATCACACTATGTTTTACATGGTTTATACCATTTTTGTATGGCAACGTTGAAGTACACACTGGCATTCATGGGATAAAAGGCTGTCGGTGTTTCCGGGAAAAGGACCCAGTAATGATGCGATTTTCGGAGGCGTATTACGTCATACTGGTCTCACTGTTTACAATTGTGACAATCTTTCTGCTCATCTTGTATTATTTCATAGTGAAAAAAGTGCGCGTACATTCAAAATATTTTGCCGAAAGGAAAAGGGAAGCCATGGGTGGGTGTACAAAGAATATTCAGACTCGGAAGACGACACTGACGTTTTTCATCATTACGGCAGTTTACGTGTTGAGTACAATTACCCACGACTCATTAGCGCTTTTGCTCCATTTGAGAGAGGACCTAGAGTGCATGCTTCGCTTCCACGGTGGTGCAGTGTTTTACACATTTTTGTGGAGCATATTTCTTAACAATGTATCTAATCCTATCATCTACGGACTTTCGGATGATAGATTTTGCACCCTGGTGAAAGGGTGGTTAAGTAAGGAAGAAGATATTGATGATTTCGCAAACACCGGAACAACAGCAGCGTCATCCCGATCCGGCTCTAAAAGTAGTTTTACTTTTTACTACAGAAAACCGTCTATTGAGTGAGCCGAACGTCGGCCTCCGATGTTTTTGCAATGTAAAATGGACATTCAAGAGTATTGATTTAGGACTATTTCTATTTTTCATGTAACGTGTTGATGTATTTTCATTTTCGCATTTTGTTCTTGGCTTATCCGGTAAATGCAGTGACTATTCTTGTACCTTAAATTTTTGAAAAATTAAATAAGAGAAAATCTATTTTTCTTTTTGCAATGTAACAAAAAAGTGTTGATTTAAGTATCCATATTTATGGATAAGCTAAAACATTTTTCATTATGATTTTAAAAAAGCTGAAATGTTATTTCTGTTGTCACAAACAATATTTTTCATTTAACTTGTTTTTGAATATAAAATGAGTTTAAAAACGCATAATTCATGACATATGTCCCATTTTGAGTGCATGTGTACTTTAAACTATTTTATTTTCATTTTTTTGTTTGTTAGGAGCGTGCAAGTGTTAACTTGGTGCTATGGTTACTGTACTGTGATATATATAGCATAAATATTCATGAGAAGTTTCACGTTGAATTTAAATTTGTTTTTACATATATTTATATTTAGAGCTATGTTATAACATAGATATTTTCCCTTATATATATTATGTAGTTTTATAAATACCTCAATATCTCAGTTCAAACAGAAATCGGAAGTTTCACGTTGAATTTAAATTTGTTTTTACATATATATATATTTAGAGCTATGTTATAACATAGATATTTTCCCTTATATATATTATGTAGTTTTATAAATACCTCAATATCTCAGTTCAAACAGAAATCGCTGGATCTGATTTAAGTTTGAATATCGACTTTTCTACATATTAAATCCATTTCTCTTAGTTCAAAACAAATTATGTTAAATTAAAGATTTTGTTGAATATATATGCATTGTACATACTTAAAGTCTAAAAGACACAAAACTTGTCTTTTGAAGAACAGTTTGACTACCCATTACCGCATATTAATGCTGGGCACCATAAAACTTAAGAAATTTCTCAAGTCTGGGAATTTTCTCAACTCCATTTTCTCAGCCAATCAGAATTCAGAATTAAATAGAAATAAGTGAATTGTCAGACTGAAGTAAATTCTTAAGATTTATGGTACTCAGCCTAGAACTCAGTTCGTCCCCTGGGCTTTTGCTTATTGATAAATTGGTACTGTTTGATATTTCATCTTTTCATTTCCCCAGATAACGGGGTTAAAGGATATTGCATATCAATCGGATTACGTTAAATCTTCATGCTTTACAGCATGGAATAGAAACACATACAAACAGGTGGATGTAACAAAGGTTCCAACAGAATCGGATAAAGTAGCATTTCTTAACTTTTATGGTCGGTATTATAGCCTGGTTTGCCGGTATTGCATTGGGTTGAATGCTGTCCGACAGGTTATTAGACCGCTCGCTGCAGTGATTTTGACTACGGATTTCTCCGTTTATCTGATGAAGATATAGGGCTAACGGCGGGTGTGACCCGTCGACAGAGAATACTTACGCCTGTTTGGTACCTGGTCTCAACTCTGGTGTGTTCAGAGGTCCGTTTGTATTCCTAATAGGAATTATGAGATCGACCATTTTTCGTTACCTTTACCTGTTCATTGAAGATAGAGTTTTGATACGATTGGTCAGATCTTTATATTTAGTGTATATTAGGAGTAGTTTAATAGTGTACATGTATATGGAGGAATACAGCTCAGTAACACTTTGTCTGACCTCCCACTAGACTGATTACAACTGAAGGTGCTAGTATACCTTGTAGTAAAATCTAAATTACTCACTTGTCTGAAAAATATATACCATCATGTCGGCTAATTCTGCGCGTCGGCTAATTCTGCGAGTTTATGCACTATTACGTCATAACTTGTGAAAGTTGGAAAACTTTAAACACCATTACTCGCTTTTTAAAATCTGGCCTAACAGAATACTTCCTCTTGAAACAAAATATATATACTACAACACCAGCGACAGCATCGACGTGTGACCTACCTACATCGACCATGTTTTATGTTTTTATTTTATGTTTCGGATGACAGAGACTAGATTTTGAACGAAGCGCAGAATTAGCCGACCTCATGTCCGTCCATTGACACAACACAACGGTGTCTATATAATTTCCGTAAAAGGCGAAAGATTGAATAACTACAATTTGAGAAATTCACATCGATCTAAAGTATTAAAGATCATTTTAATACTTGGACACAAATTTAATTTCCGCTTTCATGTTCAAACAGACATAATCGCGATATATGTGTTTACATGTAGGTGTGCAGAATTAGCCGACATCATTGTTCATGTATAATCATCTTTGAATAAAGTGTTTTATCACAGTTTGATATTTTGTTGTTCTTGTCTCTGATAATCAATAAAACTGTTAATTCAAGACTGAATCAGATTTGAACATATGACCCACGTAAACCGAGGTCGCCGTGGTTCAGTAGTCAGCATTTTCGTATTCTCACCGTGATGTTGTGGGTTCGAATCCGCACCGCCCTGCGGTTGATTGTCTCTGTTCCTCGAATGGGACAGTAAAAATCAAGGTCCCGTGTCTCAGTAGGTGTCGGCACGTCAAAGAACCCTCCCTGATCAACGGTCATAAGTGCCGAGCAACAGCCACATTTGTCGTCCTTCATCGGTGTTTGGTGAGGTCTCCGTATAGGTGAAAGATTATTGGGTTGGGCGTGAACACAATACAATCAAACGACCGACGCAAAAAGGTGACACAACGGATGCCGCGCGCGGAGCAGGAGTTGCTTATCCTTCCGGGGCATCTGAACTCATCCGTTTTTAGTGGAGTCCGTGTTACTCTTTTAAGTTATATATTTTGTCGTGGGGATGAATATTTGTAATGTTGTATCTTTTTGTATTGGCCATGGTTTGTGTACATGTATGTATGTATGTATGTATGTGAAATTAGTTGATATACCTATACTTCTCACCTGTTCTTTAAATTTAGGGAGTAAATATTCCGAATTGATTGTAATGTATTTACAAGAGAGATGAAGTAGAATATCCCATGATACTTCATTGCTTATTCATGTATTGTAGTAATATGTCATAATTTTCTCATAACCAAAACGACAAGATTTGAGAAACACAACACTCCTCTAGGAAACAGGGAGACGTGTTTACGTAGGAAAGGAATTGCAATAGCTGACAAATCTACGCCAGCAAATTGGGAAGATAAAAATCTCTCGTACCACATTCTATTTTTTTAACATGAAATTCAAATTTTTCTAATTAGCTAAAAGTGAGAGTTACCGTAATCTATTTCAAATATAGCAACAGACATTTGATGCCAATTGCTACTTTGTATCGCGAACTAGTTATTTGCGACAAGCCTATTTATATCGCCGACGGAGACACGTCATTTATGATCTTATAACAAAAGCATATCTGAATCAGCAATATTCATTTATATAGATACCTACGCACGAGAAACAATGGTTATTCAATAATAAATTTCTAACTTTATGGACGCACCTTTTGATTAAATATTAGTTTTATACTTCACCTACAAGCAGTATATGTTGGGTGGATGACTTAGTATACTCTGTATGATATACGTCACAAGGATGAAAATGGAAACGTAGAAAAAAAACAGAGGCTATAAATAGCCTGAAATGCCCACATGGGAACCTAAGACCAGCTGAAGTTGTTGAACAATTCTGCAATTATTTCAAGGACTAATCAGGCATTATTATAGTTTCATGATGACTGTGTTTCTGACAAGAAGATTTTTGACTATTTTTTTGCTTATCAATGCATACCAATCTGTCAGAATTGACTACAGTTCAAGTTTCAATTAAAACCCGTAATATATATTCAATAGCTCATAATTGCAGTTCTACATAACACATTTGAAGACATTCCGACATTCAATTAAGTAGTTATAGTCATTCGAAGAAATTTCCTTTTAAAAAAGGCGGACATCTTGGATGGTGGTTGGAGATGTCGGTCACAATTTTGAATGGGGACACACATGGATCAATCAGGCCAAAATTTGCTCAAATGTCCAAGTGGTTTCAAAGGAGAGGATTTTTGTAATAAAGTTAACGCCGCCGACGACGACAGAAGACAAGTAAAGACAAACAATAAACAAAAAGAAAATCAACAAAAGGCCAAAATTATCCAAAATAAGAGAGTGAACTCAGGTGAAACTAAAGAAAATCAACAAAAGGTCAAAATTACCCCAAATAACAGAGAGTGAACTCAGGTGACAGATAACTTAGGTTTAATTTTGAGGTTAAGATGCTATCCTTTTAAAAATAATATTGCAAAAGTACAAAGGAATTCTCGAAAACTCAAGTCCCAATAAACACGATAAGTTGAGGAATGACAACGATTTGAACATGGAACCCTCAAACGGGATGGGACCAGGTGTCTGGAAGTCGTCAGCGTTCCTTGTCCTTCATCCGTCGCAAAAAATTGCATGTACTGAACGCTTATTTTCATTATAAAATTGTAAGAGCATTGTTCAAATCCTTGATTTTTCATCCACGTCTCTATTTGAACATCCCAGACACCTATCTAGACCTTAGATAGACCTTCTATCTGGAGCTCCATGTTCGCCTTCCTTCTGGGCCCAGTTGTTCATCAGCTGGTTAAATTTTAACCCTCTGTTAAATGTAATTAAGGTTTGAAATAAAGTCCAGAGTTAAAATGTGTTGCTAAATAAATAGATTATGTAGGTTAAAATGAACTTATTGACATACAACGTATTAGATTCCAGGTATTGTACCAAGCTCTGAGGCTTTGTTACTATATTTCTGCAAGCCAGGGTTATGTTTAAACCTTGGTTAAATATGACAAATTGTTGAACAACTGGGCCTAGATCGTATGGTTGCGGGTTCGAATCCACAGACCGTTGTTGTTGACTTTTTCTCTGTCAATAAACAAAACAATAAAAACTGAGGTCTCGTGTGACAGTAGGTGTCGTGAAAGAACCCACACTGGTCAATGGCATATTTGTCGAGCATACGCCTTGTAGTACTTCTACGGCATTAGTGACCTTGACCTTCGCTTTTCTTCGCCATTTTATATTGGCGGCTAGTTAGAGAGTCTTGTGCGAGAATTCACGGTGAGAAATTTCAGGAAAAGGCAGAGGAGTGTAATGGGGATTGGGCATGTCGAACCGGGGATCGATCCCAGATGATAGAGCAGCCGTACGGTTAGCGGGAGACCATGGTTCGAATCCCAGTTTGGACGTCACTTTTCCTCACCTTTTACAATTGTCTCAATGTCAAAGGATAAATCGCTATCCGTCATTTTGTTTTATTACGTAGTAGAAAACGTGTCTCGGTAATTATTCATGGATGTTCAATACGTTTAATCACCACCGTTTGCGCAGATATCTATACTTATAATTCATTCCACAATACCCTGAATGGTCGGTCAATAATTTACGTCTGTTTCTTATGTAAGAACATTTTATTCTAAATATATACAGCCATTATTTATAAATGGCATGTTACCATTTGGATGAAAGCGAGTCAAGCTTTGTCACAATACATTTCGAATTACATGACTTGAATCAACATCAAATTACCTCGAACACAATTAATTACACTGAAGCACGGGTGGGCAAGACTGATACTATTTATGTCTTCGAAATAAAAATTGCTATTGTAGTTGTTCTCAAATTATCATTTAGATACAAAACACCTAGATACTAAAATAATTAAGGTAATTGGAAAACGAAGGAGCGGACGATTTCCATGACGTGAATGTCATCTTTTAGTTGGAGCATGTTGTATTGTTGTTTAACGTCCCACTCAAGAATCATTCACTTACATGGAGACGTCATCATGTGCTGGTGAGGGGCGGCAATTTTGTTTATGCTCGGCACTTATGGCCGTAGATTAGGGACTGGGAGGTTCTATAACGTGCCGACAAATACCAAGGGGGAATCAAAATTGAGAAATCGAAAGAGAAAAAGCCATGACAAAAACAAAAAGAGAAAATAACACAAACTGCAATCCCCACAACAAGAGGTGTAGAACAATAAAAAAAAAATAGAGTGACACAAACCCAGCAAACCGGAGTGATTTTCACAAACCCAGCAAACCGGAGTGAGTTCAGGTGCTCCGGAAGAGTAACTCCTGCTACTCGCGCGGCATGTCCCATGGAAACTCTAAGAATTTAGAAAAATGCCAAGCTCGACTGAAATGGCGATGTATTTGCGAAAGGTTGTTGCTTAAATGATCGTGCTCAAGGAAAGTATCGACCGCAAAACTTGTATAGTGATGATTTCAAACGTTTATCAACATATCCATGTGTGAGTAGTTCATTTGCGAGTCGTCCGGCTCTCGGAATAAATGACCTTGAGAACGAGAGTGTCCATTCCCGAGTGTTTAGAGCATTTGAATTAACCGTTTACTAGCGGAAGTGTTTTGTACCTAAGATTTCTCAATCTACCACTAGCATCATGTTACAAGCGTAAAACATAATCTGGTAAACACACACACACAACTAGACCAGATATTGTCGTTGTTGTTGTTGGTGTTGTTGTTGTTGAATCGTCGCTTAACGACTCACTCGGAATCTTTCACTTTTATGGCAATAAAATGTAATTGGCTTTAAATTTGGTATATGCTAGATACTTACGTCCATCGAGTAGGCAGGATTATTCAACGTGTCAACATCGCCTATGGCACTTAACCTCGGTTTTTACTGTCTTATTTGAATGACAAGGAAAACCGGTCCCCCTACGCCCGTCGAGCGGACTCGAACGCTCAACGATGCGAAGGCAAACTTGGGTCGCCGTGTTTGACTTCTGCTCCAGATCTCGAGCCCGTGCCACACTGCGGTTGGCCGTCCCTGTCTTTCGAATGAGACAGTAAAAACCGAGGTTCCGTCACAGTAGGTGTCGGTCCGAAAATGTTGTTGTTGTATTGTTGGTAAACGTCCCACTCAAGAATATTTCACTCATATTGAGACGTCACCGTGTGTCGGTGAAGGGCGACAAGTTTTTCTTATGCTCGGCACTTATGGTCGTAGAGCAGGGAGGGTTTTTTAACGTGCCAACACCTACGGGATCTCGGTTTTTACTGTCTCATCCGAAAGACAGGGACGGCCAACCGCGGAGTGGCGCTGTGCGGGTTCGAACTCCGGACCCTTCGATTCGAAGTCGAACACGCTAACCACTTGGCCACCGAGGCCCCGTCGGTTTGTAAAAGAAACATTTGTCGCTCTTCATCTGCAAACGGTGACGTCTCCATATAATTAAAATATTTTTAGCGAGAAGTTAAACCAATCAACTAAGAGCGCACGTGATCACTGCTAGAACAACACACGTGTTTTTAAGGCTCTGATAACCCATCTTCAGGACAGAAGATCAAGTTCACTTAAGAATACTAAAACCTCAGGACTTCACCATGCTCTGTTCAGACACTTAAATCCAACGTCTGGAAAAGACCGGAAACGAAATATTGCTACGTAAATTGATTAATAGCGACAGAAAGTCTGACTTTGAAAGTGGAATGTTTTACCTTCCATTGTTCGGACAAATTCGTTCTTTGAAGTGATGACTTTGTTTTGTAATGCACAAGATATCCTCTCTTATTTTATTCAAATTTGACTGTGGTCAAGTTGACGTGATTTAACATGCACCGGGACTGAAAGTCCTAGCCACACGCCAGGGCAAGCCCTGAAGCTCCTGAGTGGCTCCTTCTATTTATTGCACAATCAAGAGGATCTTTGTTTAACATGACTTTACCTATTGTCAGCGAGGGTTTGAGGCCCCCTTGGACGTAAATTGATAATGTGAGAAAGTTTGTCAGATGGCCGGTGGTCTCTTCCCTGGTATATTTGTAATCGAGCACTCTGCTCAACCCAAAAATTGGCCGCCACCATATGACTGAAAAATTGCCCAGTGTGCCGTAAAGTAAAAAAAAATCACGTGACATCTGACATTTTGTATTCATCAGAAGTAAAAATAAAAATCTTTTCGGTTGAGTGTAGAATTGTTTGAAAAAAAATATCGTATATGACTCATGTGATAAATAATGCATTATTCCAAATGTCATGAGAGAAATTTGAATTGGCTTTTTGTTCGGTATCGTTGGTTATACTTCCTTTTTTACATTAAACAATGCGCTTTATATTCAAGCCAAAATCCAAAGAGTAAATGAAAGGTTTGGATTGGTGAAGACAGATTTATCGATAGACATTACTCTGTGTTTCACGTCCCACTAAAGAATCATTCATGACAGGTGCCATGCGTGTAGCAGGAGTTGCTCAACCTTCCGGAGCACATGAACTCACCCAAGGTTTTTAGTGGGGTTCATTTTACTCTATTTTCAGTTTTAAGTGTAACTGTGTGTATTGCTATTTGTAGTGTTCTCTCCCCACCCCCTCTTTTTTTGTCACGGTATTATTTTTCGTTGATTTATTGAATTTTGAATGCCCCTGGGTATCTTCTACTTCCCTATTTTGTGGAGATGTACGTGTTTCAATGAAAACACACACACACACACACACACAAAGCAAATGTAAATCAATTGATTCAACCTTGACACTGATTCTAGAAGTTCACAAAGCGCCAAATATTACGATAGTTTGTGCTATTGTTTGCCTTTAATGAACACAAAGAAACATACATATGCACATTGAAATAAATATCCTGTTTTAAGTACCAAGAATTTCTGTTCGAGCAATACTTATCAATGAAAATGTTCATATCAAACAGAAACGTAACGTTACCATCTTTCAAATTGTATTCTTAAGCTTTGTACTTAAGCGTCATTAACAATATTACAGAAATACAATGGCAGAATTACCAAGATGTAGGAAAAAACAAGTCCCACATGAAAAACATGACTAGTTGTGGAATAATAACGGTTTCAACACGGAAAACAATTGCAAATCCCTAATGGGATGACACCAGGAGTCCGGCAGGAGTCAGTGTCCCTGTTGACATGCCATACCCGTCGTAAAGTGAAATGTTCCACCGTACTTCCCAATCAAGTATGAAGCAGATGTGACGCTCTCTGTAGTCCTATTGATATCAAGTTCAACAGATTACTTATATCAAAGGTAATTTTCAAAGGCTGGGATATTGATGACAAGGCGTCGATGCACCTGTATTGTTGTATTATATTGTTTTTCAACGTCCCACTGAAGAATCTATTACTTATATGGAGATATCACCGTGTGACGGTTAAGGGCGATAATTTTGTCTATGCTCGGCACTTATGACTATAGAGCAGGGAGGGTTATTTAATATGCCAACACCTACGGTGACCCGATGGCAGGGACAGCCAAACACAGTGTGGCGCGGATTTGAACTCAGGACATATCGATCAGAAGTCGAACACGTTAACTGCTAGGCCATTGTGGCCCCTCGATGTATTTGTCAGTAAAATTAAACCGAGATGCTAATATTTTCTTTCCTAATAAGAGCACAGTCTGTATAAATTCCACTTCATGCCATCAGAGAAATGCCGACTCCATCCGGAAACCTGTCACCATACTTTTATTTTTCTTTTTACAGAAATGTACATGTAGCCTACTAGATGCATTAGATATACAATGGACCCTCCTGAGTGAACGGCTAAAATGGTCTGATTAGTAAAGTGAACTCCTTGGTGATGTTGAATTGGCGAAGAATAAAATTAGGTATTTGAATGGTCTTTATTCGGAAGAGATCTCACTAGTGGGGTTGTCAATTTCACTTTACATAGTCAGGACCCGCTTTGTCCTCAAAACAAGACTGAAATCCCATGTCACACTTTACAGGTGAAGGCACGTTTAAGAACCCTCTCTACTCTACGGCCAACAGTGCCGAGCATAGGCAAAATTTGTCGCCCTTCGCCAGTACATGGCGACATCTCCATATAAGTTAAAGATTCCTGAGTGGGACGTTAAATATCGATACAACTAACCAATCAAAAGAAGAAATCGTTTATTCAAACAGATCTTCAAGTAATACTCTATAGTTATGACTAATTTTTGTCAATACTAATCAGTCTGGGAATGATACTCAGGTGATCTCACTCGTCCTCGAGTCATCCTGTACACAATTTACGTATGTAGGTAATTAAACAAACTGTACATACATCATTAGTGACCCAGTGCTACAAATTGGTTATTTATCTGACCAATCGATCGATATATTAAGCCTACAGCAATCAAGGACGAGTCATCAGGTATTGAAACTACTGCGAGGGAAACATGAATGAAATTAAGATCAAAGATGGCCAACGATAAATGTCTGAACTATGAACTATCATTGGTCGGTTGGTTGTATTGTTGTTTAATGTCCCACTCTAGAATATTTCACTCATATGGAGACGTCATCATGTCTTGTGAAGGGCGACACATTTTGCCTATGTTCGGCACTTATGGCCGTAGAGCAAGGAGGGCTCTGTAACATGCCACCACCTACTGTGACACGGGATCTCGGGTTTTAGTGTCTCATCCGACAGACAGGGACAGCCATTTGAAGTGTGGCTTTGGCGCGAACCCTCGGTCTTCGTAAACAGGGTAAGGCACCATAAAACCTGAAATTGACTTAAGTCTGAGAATCCAGTTTCTCAGCCAATCAGACTTCAGGATGAGCTGGATTTGAGAATCTTTTCAGACTTAAGTAAATTTACAAGTTTTATGGTGCCCAGCCCAGAAGTCGAACACGAAAAGAGCTAGGCCACGGTGATCCGCCTCTGAGACAGTAAATGACAGTAAACTGGTTTCAGTGGCCGAATGGTTAGAATATTGCGCTTTAACCCATAGTCTCACACCTCTCCTCAGCGCGGGTTCGAACTCTGCTTGTAGCTAAGTAGATTATGAGAGAAAGGTTGTCAGTATACTTGTTGAAGTTCGGTGGTTTATTCCCGGGTGTATTAATTTTGCAGCCGGGTTCTAATATCCACTAGTAAAATCTAGCCGCCGCCATATTACTTACAAGTTGTCGAGAGGAATTTGCGTCAAGCAAAAGAATAGAAAATGAAAAAAAAAAAAAATAAATAAAAATTTTAAAATGAATAAAAATCACAATTAATATTTATGAAAACTTGTGACATTTTTCTTCCTGATTGCTGATAAATAAAAAAGAAAAATCATTTAACATATATATCTCAGTAATCGTTTTTATATTTACAAACGAAGTAGGGCCATATCCGTTTACAGTTGCTTGCGTGTTTATTTACTCGTGTCTTGTACTCTTTGAGAGTAAAAATAAAAAATAATATTATGAAAACTTGTGACATTTTTCATCCCGATCGCTGATAAATAAAAAAGAAAAATCACTCAACATATAGATTTCAGTAATCGTTTTTATATTTACAAACGAAGTAGGGCCGTATCCGTTTACAGTTACTTGCGTGTTTATTTACTCTTTTCTTGTACTCTTTGAGAACATTATGTCGATCGTATGATTAAGAACAGCTGTTGGGTAGCGACAGCGGTCTCTGTATCATTGTGTATATCCATCTAAAATAACAATCTCTATTGTTTGCGTTGTTAAGAATGCACTGAAATGTAAATTGAAATTGATTACAATATTGATATTTAAACTTTAAATTATTGTATCATGCAATCCATGAACTAATATCTGAAGGCGATTATCAAATCTATCGTAATTTCTTTTTTAAGTGTTTAGTTATGTTGGCACAGATTCAATAATTCATATTGGATAATTAACTTGTCTATCAAACTGACATTTATTAATGTCCTAAAGTCTGAAAGCACCTCTTAAACACCAAGATTTTTTTCAGGGTGATGATTATTTACTGAGGAGAGAGGAAAAGTATGAAAATCAACTATAACTCACTTTTGGACCTCAAAATCCACGATGTTTCAACACTAATTTTAATAGCTGTCGTAGCTACGCATTAGAGCGCTGAACTTCTAAACGCGAGGTCCTTGGTTCGAGTCTGGACGGGTTGCGATTGACTCTCGTTATCCTTTAGATAGATTGTCTATCGTAATATTTGTAAAAACCGATGGTAAGAGATGTTTTCCCCTTGTCGGACACCTTGTTTATCCCCTTGTCGGACACCTTGTTTATCACCATCACCGGATGTGACTAATTCTCCTATTTGAAACATATGTGATACAACGGGTGCCGCGCGCGGAGGAGTTGCTTACCCTTTCCGGAGCACCTTAGCTGACCCCGGGTTTTAGTTGGGTTCATGTTATTCTATGCTTGGCTTTATACGTCTTGAAGTGTGGGTCGTTGTTTTTGATGTTGTCTCTTTTTTTGGTTTTTGCCATGATCGAACAACAAATTCGAATTTTGAATTCTGAATGCCCTTGACATCTTTTTGCAACAACCTAGGTCTCGTGTCACAGTATTGGTCGGCACGTTCTAAAACATCTGCTCTGTTTTTCAAAACATGTCTCCGTCAACGGCAAGTAATGACGTCTCCATATAAGTAGATAATTATTTAGTGGGATGTCAAACAAAAATAAAACAAACCAACCAGTGCGGTTATTTGAGAGACTTACAACTGAACAAACAAGGACGTATGATAAGTTTATCAGTCCAATATTTCTCAGCTGATTAGCAAATTAGCAATACTGCAAACCTAGCAACTATGAATGAGGTCATTAAGAATTACAGATTGTCCCGGTCAACAAGAAGCGTGTGGGCTTTAAAAAGGAGTGTGTCCCTTTTTAAATAAATAGCAGGCACGAAAAACAAATGTTTTTTGTTTATAATCTCATTTTGAGCTTAAGAAGGAGGTTGAAAATACTCAGGGAGCATTCAAAAGTCAAACGAGAGACAAAATAATTGCCGCAACAAAAGGGGGCAGCAGCGTCAACAGTAATAATTCCGGGTGCTCTAAACTATGTATACATTTGTAATCATACTTGAATAATTACTGTACTGTTACTGTAGCGTTATTTTCGCTTAATGCACTTGCAAAAAGCTTCGTCCAGTTTTCTAATCGCTCAGTTTCGTCATAATTCTATTCAATGAATTTACCATTTTGGATTCGCCCATTGATCATGAAGGCGAAAGGGGAGAAAATAAAACGCGGTATAATTGTAAGACAAAAATAATCGATTGATTAATTTGGTTCATATCTATCTATCTATCTATCTATCTATCTATCTATCTATCTATATATA
>JACSZP010034019.1:1990-17284 GCA_016161895.1 Pinna nobilis
CTGGATCTTCCGATTCGCAGTCGAACACGCTAACCAACTCGGCCACGGAGACCCCTGAATTCCTTATAGGAATCATGAGATCGATCATTGCACGTTACTTTTTCCTTTTCGTAATGTATGCAATACACTTAATCATGTTACCATGCGTTTGTAAATATGCTAACACGTTATTTCTTTCTGATATATCACCAATACAAATCAATCTCCACAGGCTCTAGCGGGTGAACATGAACCGCATGACGAGACATCAGAAGAAAGTATGGCGGAAAAACTCGAGGAGCAGAAGAACGTTATGAAAGGTCTGGTCGGATTGACGGGAATCTATGCGTTTTTCCTGATAGAGCGAATAATGACTATTGCAACGGATCTGAAACGGAAACGCCAAGAGGTATGCTTTTTAACTACACCCGCAGTTTTGATAAAAAAAAACGTAAGTGAAAGATTCCTGGATGAGTTTGTAAGCACTGATACAATTTTTTTCTCGGTTGCAGACGACAATATTTTATTCGCACGATGGCGGTGAGTTTTATTGATTAGAAGGGGGGGGGGGGTCAATAGCAAAAGTACTCACATATACACCAGCAGCCTTCAGCATGTAAAATTTAAATTGAAATCTTTTTCACATAAATACTTACCTAGGCTCTGGTGAGTCTTGAAGCTGTGCTAACTAAAGATGAGGGTTAGAGCGTTACATCTAAAGAACAAATACTTTACATTTACAGGAGAAACACCGAAAAAAGAAATTGGAGTATGCCAACGAGCTCGGTGAGGCTGAGATCAAAGAGGTCGAGGCGCAGCTTCCTGTTCTTCACGACCATGCGTGTCACAATGACTGTGGACATATGGAGTTCGGAATTCATCCGGGTAACAAAGGTAGGTCTGAGAAATAGATACTACATCTTAACAGTGTGACAGCATCTTCCCTGTCATCGCCTTTGCTCTACTTCATACCGTGTGCATGGTCATCAGTTATAGGCTCGGTCGTCTGTTCTTCTAATGAGACAGAAAATCAAAATAATCTTATTATCACACAAGGTACAAAAATGAACAGTCATAAAATAATACTTATCTAAACATCAACATATTACATGTTCAACATGTGAACATTTTCTTATGCAGAGGCAAACTACTAAGTGAAAAGATCATCTTTAAGGTCAACATTTCGAAAAATTTGCGGACAATATAATGATCTACTTTGCAATTACAATATTTAACTTAATGGAACGTTGATTACTTGTTTGATTGTGGTTTTTTAATCATCTCTGTCGATTTGGACTAGAATTTGTTTCTCAATTATTGCATCTGAATTTGACTATGGACCGGCGAGGCGGGTGTAAGATCATCCAGAATGGCACCTTATTCTACACCTGCGTTTTCAGAGGTCCTTGCCTGTCTAATATTCACCAAATTTATATACTGTAAATCTAGAAATTTTCGCGGAACTTTATTTTGGCGAATCAGTAGTTGCATAATTGTCAGCGACACTATATTTTCGCGTATGTGAATGTTTACTTAATAGTTTATGCTTAATGGCCCTTGCTAAGGTTAGGTTAGAATATTTAGCGACAACTTTTAAGTTTTAACTTTTAACGCGATTAAGTTATCTCGCATAAATACGCGAAAATAAAATTCTCGCGAATAAAACCGGATCTACAGTATTGTCTCCTGATTCTTCTGGTGTTTGATACCATGGTATATGTTATTTTCATTTTGTTATTTGTTTTAGCCTTAGAACAATTTGCAGAGGAAGCTCATCGGGACCAATACGAAGAGCAAGTATTGGAGGAAAAACTTCAGAGCATGCATTCATTGGACAAAATCGGAATATCAGATTCAAAAAAGGAAAAGGATGAAGAGATCGGGCACGGGCACGGCCACTCCCATGGACATAGTCATGGCCAGCTACCAGAAGGTGTCGCTGCCATCGCCTGGATGGTGATCCTTGGGGATGGCATTCATAATTTCAGTGACGGCTTAGCGATTGGTGCAGCCTTTTCGAACAGCATTACTGGAGGTATCAGCACATCTATTGCTGTGTTCTGCCATGAGCTCCCTCATGAAATAGGTAAGCGGAAAAAAAATCAAGTCTGAAGCTCAATTGTGTTGTCATTAGACTGAGCATAGCTTTTCTTGAAAATGTTCACTCTATGAAATGTTGAGTCAATATTGTTAGTGGTTGAACTTTCCTAACGTTTTCCAAAAAGATTTATTCTTAGCTTAGAAATATCAATTTCTTTTGAATGCGTCTTTGGACTGACGGCTAATGTGATAAAAGTAATGGGTAGGCAACGCAAAATGATCCTACAATTTTAGTGATCTCTTTTAAGTAATGACAGAATGAATGCAATGGCGTTACTCACGTCCAAACGATGCCTTATAAAGACGATGTAATTTCGCTGTTCTTGTGTGTAGATTTTGGTCGGAATCGAAGCCGTACACGATTTACATAGAATAAAAACATATATTTCGTATTTCACGTTTAAAGAAAATGTAATTATCCCCAAAATCATGAAATTTTATTAATTTTACATTTCCTTGTGAGATTGCCTGATGTGTTTCAAACCCATTGTTAGGTCGTTCTTTTCACTCAGATTTTGACTACTGATTACTCCAATTACTTGATCAAGATGTAGGGCTCACGGCGGGTGTGGCCGGTCGACAGGGGGTGCTTACTCCCCCTAGGCACCTGATCCCACCTCTGGTATGTTTATAGGTCCGTATAAATCTGTCCAAATAGTTACCTTGAATTCCTTATAGAATTTATCATATCGTTCATTTTTTGTTACCTTTACCTTCATCCCAATGACTTCTATCTTACTTTTGATCAACAGGTGATTTTGCTGTCTTACTAAAGGCTGGAATGAAGGTAAATCAGGCCGTAATGTACAATGTGGTGTCGTCCATATTGGCTTTCGTCGGTATGCTGATCGGAGTTGTCATTGGCAACATAAGCGAAGCCAGCGTGTGGATATTTGCAATCGTCGGTGGAATGTTCCTGTACATCGCATTGGTTGACATGGTAAGTGATTTAAAACCATGGAATCCCGCTTTCTCTTTAAGAAGGCCGCCTCACATAAAAGACTTAATGTACCGAAAATCCGTTTATTAGGCTTGATTTTATCCATCTCAGTCATTAAAAGTTTTGCGGTTTGTTAGGTAAATATTTTGGTTCATTCCAGTAATTTAATCGGATATAACTCGTTATTACATCAAATAATGTGAATTACACTAAAACTTTACGTGTCGTTCTTGTCGCAGATGAATTGAGAGAGAAAGAAGTAAGGACGTTGTAGTGGAAGATAAATGAAGACTTTTATATCGATACACATTTTGGGGGTAATTTCCAACTTACCAACTACTGTTTTTCGAGCCTTTTAAAAAGGAATATATTACTTTTAATGAAACGATCATTACGCTTATACCTTATCTTTCGTTACATATTTCTATTGTTTCGTTTTCTTTTTCTGATCAATATACGTAAAACTTTCATTGAATAGGGAATTATTTGGGGGCAGTACCTTCTTGTGTGAGGAAGCTTTCATAATTATTTCTGGGCATTTCGATTACCTTTTCCCATAAACTTTGTTATCGACCCTTCACGTCCAATAATGACGTCCAAATTAAATCATGTTACTTGTGACTAAAGAACTGCCATTCATTTTACTGTTGGCTAAACAGATCTCAACATTTCAGTTATATCAAGGACTTATCAAGCCGAATCAGGCTTTACACATTATGCTATATTCTCAGGATTTCATCCTTGGCACTTGATATCTTTATCAAGCCTTGACACGGAAAATCAGTTTTCATTACTATCCAGGCAAAGACAGGTCATACGCATTTCTTGAATCCCTGTGTGTTTTTTCCCTGATGTATGTGATAAGTAAAGGTCAAGTGACATTGTTTTTCTTTCAGCTTCCGCAGATGATGTCGGTGAAGACCAAGGACGGAGAAAATCCATTTTACCATCTACTGTTCCAAGTTGGTGGGATGATAGTCGGGATCGGGATTATGCTGTTGATTGGATTGTTCGAGGAGGACCTGAAGACAATGCTGGAGTAGTCGTGCTCTTCGCCGGAACTGAACATTTGTTTTTGACTAGCCTCGTTTTCACTGTTAGAACCAGAGTCGATCTCAATGAGCAGACGTGGATAAGAGTGCAATATTAAGTTCATTTTCTGACGTCATCCTGTTTCCCTGTAATCGAAATATATTTTGAAAAGACAATTATCTGTGAATCTCTTCATACTCTTTCAAATAATAGTTGGATATCTTTATACTTTAGGTTACTTGTATTTCGTGTGAAATTTGATTTCGCGTTAATTCGCGAGACTTATGATGCACGAATTCAAATTCATTGCGTAATTTGATACAAATTTATTGCCTTATTTTCGCGATTAAGTGGCATGTAACAGGCATCTACAGAATACTTCTTGTAATCGTCAGTTGGTACTCACACATTCCTTTATCCATCCATGTCTTTGCTTTAGTTTCTTCCAATTTCACAATGTATTTGTTGATCAAATAATATCTAGTTGTCACCACTGTCCGTGTTTCACTTGCACTTTCACTCGTCATACGATCGACTCTCTACATTAGTAGATGTCGCAAATTTAGATGTTTTTTTTTAATTTAAACACAAATTCAGATATTAGTGAATATATTAAAGAAGATGAGCTCGCGAAATTTGGTATTCGCGAAATTAAAGTAATCTACTGCACTGTCATCAAATGATAAGCAAAACTCAAGGTTCGTCAGACACAGGGGATATTAGGGATGGGGCTCCACACGCCCAGTCTCAATCAATTTAACCCTGCTTGGTTAGAACATTATTGTGGTACTCTTGCCCTCTATAATAAACCAATGTATAAAAACTTACATTTTCTGTAAACTCTACCAATTTATAAATATTGACGGGCCTGAACCCGAAACGCTAACCTTATGGCAATTATTTCATTGGGCATTTCAAAGTCATGTGAAAGAAGTGTCCGCTACATTGTATTAAACAAACACCGCGTCTGCAGTACCAGTAGAAACCACTCGGGCATTGCTACATTCCTATATGCTTGTATTCTACGGTTGTATTTTAAAAAGTTACAGTTACTAAATATTCCAGTAAACATTGTCATAACTTGGGAGTAGCGTGCATAAACCGGCCATTTTGACTTTGTAAAGTGCTGTTGAAATATTTTTAGGGTTTTTCGTTTTAATTCCCAATGAAAAACGTTAGTTTACAAAAAGATTTATAATTATGAGTGATTTTTTTTCAATTTTACTTCTCGTTAGGAAGTTTGATTCTAGAATTTATTTCTGAACATATGCTTTCACTAGATACTTTTGTTCTGAGCTCACATTTCTTCACTTTAGGATGTTTATTGTGAGAATATATATTCTAACATGTGTTTTCTATAGATATAATTGTTCTGAATTAACTCTATTTTCCTTATGAGGTTGGATGCAAGAATTTATACCTTAACATGCGTTTTCACTAAATATATTTGTTCCGAGTTAAACGTACTTCCCTTTAGGAGGTATGATAGAAGATTTCATACCTTAACATGCGTTTTCACTAAATATCTTTGGTCTGAGAAAAAGTCGTACTTCCCTTTATAAGGTTTGATATAAGAATTCATGACTTAACATTTGTTTTAACTAAACATATTTATACTGAGTTAGATTCTAGATAGATTTTTTTTTGAAGTGTGAGATTCTAACATTTTTATTACAGAGTCTATGAAATATAGAAAAAGTAACAAACTTTTAAATTTTATACATTCCACTTTGTATTGAACAATAAGATTATCTCCGCCCAGAAAAGTTCCGGGTCTTCTAGAACTTTAATCATTTTTCTTCTCTTTGATTTACCGGCGATTTTACCAAAAAGTATGAACGTCAAACTTTTTGGTAAAATCCCCGGTAAATCAAAAAGTAGGAACATGATACTTTAACAATAGCCAACAATGTTCAATATTTCCATTACATATTACCTTGTACATATTAGATATTTATTTATCTGTTACGGCATTGTTATTATTTCTTTTGTAGATCTCGCATCGTTTTGGTTTTTTTTTTTTTCATTTTGAAATGTAATCCATATGAGTAATGATGGAGCAATACAGTGGTACATAATTTATTGTTGAAGTGCCCCAGTCTCCCTACCTATATCTGAATCCTGCTGCAGTCATGTCACTTCAGATTTTTTACAGTCCATAATAATGTATAATTTGAAGAATGGAACTAAATTGATGATTATATTTGGTTTGTTGGTTCATTAATTGTAGGTCCCACTCAGTACTATTTCACTTATATATAGAGACGTCACCGTGTGCCGGTGAAGGGTGACATATTTGGTCAATGCTATGCACTTATGGCCGTAGAGCAGGGGGAGGGGGGTCTTTAAAGTGTTGACACCTACTGTGGCGCGGGACCTCGACTTTTACTGCCTCATCTGAAAGACAGGGACAGCCAACTGCAATGTGGTCCTTTTAAATGGTGAATAATTTGGTGTACCGATCATTCTAGCTCGACGGTCTGTCTCGTCTCTCCACTGATATCTTAAACATTTTGCAGTCATGCGACTTCATACGCTAGCTAATCCACAGGAGGAAAATTAAAGCATTTTGTATAAATTGATATTTATTTTTTTTTCAAATATTATGATAATTTTCTTATTTCTGAGCCTCCAGGAAACGAAATAAAGTAACACTTTAAAACAAGAACATGCTAAAAGAGATAATTTCTAAAGTCGATGTCGAATCATTTCAGAAACTCCAGCAATCGTAGAGTAAACATCAATTTCATAACCCAAACGCTGCGCAGCCTCTTACAAAAGTTGTTGTTGCATTGTCCGACCCATGACCTAACGATCTGAGGGCGAGCAAGTAACCACGGAGTAACGATGGTTCTCGGGAAAGGAGCAATTTCAAAACACTATACAAACTCAAAAAATCAAATGAGATTTTAAACTCTGTGCCATCTTGAACTAGGAACAATAGTACTATCAACACCCTATAGCAACGTACAAACACCTAATACCAATTCCAGATTTGATAGGGCAAAAATTCAACCCCTCAATGGTAACTTTATGATAAAAATTATTTCCAACTGACGAGTCAGAAAAAGCAACAATATTATCACCATGTGCCATTTTTGAAAGATTAACAATAATTTAGATTTTCAAAGAAATTTTCAATTATGATTGCTAGTTATGAAATTGAATAACAAAGATAACAAGCTAGGTAAATATTTTACTTAACGTTATTTGAATAAGTTAATATTTGTTGGAGTGCTTTTAAGCAAGAGGTCAATTTTGCGTTAATTGTTTTCGAGGATAAATATTCCATAGCTTTTTTGCGTTTTATGTACATATTTATTATACATATACATGTATTTGCAATATTTTGTGTCGAACATATAACCGTGAATTGTCGAATAAAATATGATGCACTGCCACACTCTGTTAATCGTGTTGTTTTTCACATGTTAGTTTTTGCTTTACGCCACACTTGACAATCTGTCAGTCATATGGTGTCGGCTAGTTTTTTAGAGGATGAGAGAATCTGGTTACCGTTGTTGTATTGTTGTTTAACGTCCCACTCAAGAATATTTCACTCATATGGAGACGTCACAGTGTGCCGGTGAAGGGCGACAAATTTTGCCTATACTCGGCACTGCTTGCCGTAGAACAGGGAGGGTTCTTTAACGTGCCAACACTTACTTTGACACGGAACCTCGTTTTTTACTGTCTCATCTGAAAGACGGGGATGGCCAACCGCGGAGTGGCGCTGCGCGGATTCGAACCCCGGACCGTTCGATTCGAAGTCGAACACTCGGACACGGAGGCCCCAAACCTAGTTATAAATGTACTCGGGAGAAGACCACCTGCCTTCTACAAGCAAATTGGTGAACTTTCCCACATAATAAATATAGTTCCCAGAGGGGCCTCCGTGGCCGAGTGGTTAGCGTGTTCGACTTCGAATCGGAGGGTCCGGGGTTCGAATCCCGCAGCCCCACCCCACGGTTGGCCTTCCTCGTCTTTCGGATGAGACAGTAAAAACCGAGGTTCCGTGTCACAGTAGGTGTTGACACGTTAAATAAAAAACCTCCCTGCTCTACGGCCAGCAGTGCCGAGCATAGGCAAAATGTGTCGCCCTTCACCGGCACACGGCGACGTCTCCATATGAGTAAAAGATTTTTGAGTGGAACGTTAAACAACAATACACAGATCCCAGCGTTTCTCCAACCCGCGCTGACAAGAGGTGAGACAGTGGTACGTTTAGTGGGCAATGATCTAACAATTCTGCCACGGAGGTCCCTCCTTTGATGTTATGTTATTAGCAAATAATGGTTTTTTGTTTTTTTTTTGGAACCCCGTGACAGACGCTGTATTGGCATGTTCTACAGCATAAGCTTAATTGAATGTGGAATGGTTATATCTCCAAACTTCGATTTAGCTCGTGTAACAAACACCATACATGTATGTATAACAGTTGCACGTTAAACACAAGGAGCCACTTCGGGGCTACACGGGTAGCCCGGGCGTGTGGCAAGGGCTTTTTATAAGTAGTCACGCCATATATTAAAGTACGTCATATCGCTGTCAATTACTATATTAAAGATTTGGCAAAAAAACATTATCCCCTCATATTTTGACCAGTGGTAATGAAATCTGCTTTGAAATATGGAATTCTGGCTGTTACTACATTTATTGAATTTAAGTTATTGTTTGTCAAATATTCAGTATTGAAATATCGTGCATTTACGACTTTCATCGGCACTCAGCGCATGGTGTCTCCACATAAATTTATAAACTCTTTGAATGGGGCATTAAAGAAGATATAAAAGTGCACATAAATTCTTACACTTGGACTCATTTAGCAAAATTTTTTCGTACACGAGATAACGGCGGAATCGTGTACAAATGGATAAAATTAAGCGATTAACACATTAAAAATTGTCAAATCAACGTTCAAATGCCCGTGCTGGACAGGTCTTGTTCGCATTATTTGCCCTACATCGGTCATGTCTGTTAAAATGGCGGGAAATGAATACAACCCGTAATCGTGTATTTTTGATTTTTTAAACGACGATATCTATATATTCAATATATAATATTGCGTGCATATTTTTTGTATTTCATCAGCTACATCCTCTAATTATATGCTGGTTCAAATGTGATATTTCAATTTCGTAATTCTGTGAAGATGAAAAATGAGTCCAAATGTATCTTTAAATCTAACGAGATTTAAATTTAACTGAGCCTTTTAGAAATAAAGTAACCAGGCCTCAAAGCTTGCTTAAAGTTCCAAAATTTAACAGAATGTCTGACCAAATGCTCAATTGAATCTTAAACAATGGAATTGTATAACAACAAAATTTATTTCTAGGCTGTACCTCAAGCATTGGTTATATTCAGGCGAAGGTTAAAATTTAACTAGCAGATGAACAACAGTCAACTGGGCCCTGTTAATCAAAGATTTTAGGACATACAGTTTTTATTGTGCCCATCTTCCTCTTTTCCACTGAACTTGTGGACTATGAACAGTTTGTACTTGTGTTGGCTTAAACTATACATTCTGTTCATGAGATAGCCAATGAAAAACTGAAAAGTCTGTCTGTTTGTCACAATACAATTATTGTTTTTAGTTGACATGAATGTTTGTCAACTGATGAGAGGTGCAATGTCACTTGAAAGCTTTGTTTGAAGCTGGCATGATACCTTAAGGGTGGGCAAATATTTATGTTGACCAAAAAAAAGGGCAACGATTCTTTTATATTACTAAAAGGCGATACTCGTACAACCGAACCAACCAAAAATGTCAAGGTGGGTAAATAGATTACTTTATTACCTTTTAAACCCATTTAGTTTGAAAAACCGGTTTATTTGAATGTAATGCTTTTTCAAACTAACTGGGTTTTAGAAGGTAATAAAAGTAATTTACCCAGGAAATTAAAATCATTTCAAATAAAGAGGGATTTCAATATATCAGAGTTCAACATAAGTAGGTTCCACAGTATTAAGTTCTGATGTTTTATACACGTATGTCCCAAGTCATAGTCAACAGTTAACATATCAATTAATCATTATCCATTACTCTGTTTTGTTACATGTATGTTTTTTTTGGCTATCTTCTGTTCATATTTATGCTCAGAGGAGGATATAGTCGCCGTTTTGTCCTTTTGTCCATCCGTCTCTCTTTGCATCCATCCGTCGACAGCGATATCACCTAAACCGTTTCAAGTATTTAGGTCATACTTACTAACTATAATCCCCATGACCCCGTCTTATGGCCCACCTTGTCTCATGGTCATAGGTCAAGGTCATTCTGTACTAAAGACTTAAAATCTTATTTTGCCCATTTCTTCTTCCTGTATTGAGTGACCCTGATCATAATTCACACAAACATTACTCATGACATATAAGTGTTCACTGACCTTGACCCAAGGTGAAAGGTCAAGGTTATTCTCAAATTTTAAGTTTGCCTTGATTAAAGTTGGTCTCAGTGAGCATACATCAGTTTACAGATTGACTTGTTGATCTACAGCTTTCATATTTTGCATATGCAATGCATACATATTTTGATAATGGACATCATTGCTTGTCTATAGAACAATACTTTTTTCAAATATTGTAAAATAAAAAAACAGAAACAGTACATGTAGCTTGGTTTGGTTGTTTTTCCTACCAGTTTCATACAGGGAACATGACAACAGATGGGGATGTCATTCGTGGTTTACAGACACATTTGATTTTTAGTCACTTGTAATTTTTGTGACAGATTTAGGATCAATGTTCTTGTGACATTTTGTAACCTTTACTGGATGCAATGAACAAATCTAGCAGTTACGGGAACTTAAGAACAGAAAAAAACATTTGTAGAGAGTAGGTGGAAATAAAATCACTGATAAGACCAATGAACTTAAAATTGTTGTAAGTGTAAATGACAGGTAATCAGTGTTCTACCTTCTGTGTATACAGGTAAATATTTACAGGTGTGCTTAGACATTTGTCGTCACTCACTTTAATTTCTTATCCAACATTATCTGATATGGAATGGGAAATCCCACAGCTTTTCCATTTGTTTATTTATTTAGCTTTGCTTTCTTGTATTCAGATAGAATAAAGAGATCATTGGGTATACAAAGTATATATTTATTTGTCGTCAAACTTTCAGTTTGTTTCCCTTGAATACATCTGTAGAATTTTTGGGTACCGGTAAATGTTATTTCTCAATGATTAGTTATGCCCCTGCTTCATACATGCTCTTGTTTTTGTTTTTATTCATTTGCATGTATTGTTGTGGTTTTATTTAATATCTCGGGGCCTCCATGGCTGAGTGGTTAGCATGTTCGACTGCGAACCAAAAGATCCGGGTTCGAGCCGCGTAGCGCCACTCCGCGGTTGGTCGTCCCTGTCTTTCGGATGAGACAGTAAAAACCAAGGTTCCGTGTCACAGTAGGTGTTGACACATTAAAGAACCCTCCTTGCTCTACGGCCAGCAGTGTTGAGCATAGGCAAAATTTGTAGCCCTTCACCAGCACACAAAGACGTCTCCATATGAGTGAAATATTCTTGAGTGGGACATTAAACAACAATACCACACCATACCATTTAATATCTCACTCAGTAATCTTTCAATTACATAGAGACAACATCAGATGCTGATGAAGGGCTTCAAATTTTGGTCTTTTCTTAGCATTTATGGCCCTTGAGCAGAGAAATCTTTAAAAGTCCATCAACTGCAGAGATGACACAGGGCCTACAGCTATCTCATTCAAAGGACAGGAAAAACCAGCAACCTCCAGCAGAGTTTGAACTTGTGACCACAAAGTCTGAAGATGAGCATTTTACAGCAGAGATACAAGTCTAACTCATTAATCCCTGGAAAATAATAGACTCTTCGTTAAATCAATGATTTAGACAAATCCAAATGTGCCTGTAGGGGGATCAAAATGAGTTAAGAATGCTACCAGATATTGATTATTGATAAGGTTATAGGAACTGACCTCTGAATCAGGTTCCACGTAATCCTCATGTAACACAGCATAAAATGGAGACTAGAGAAGATGGTGTATCAATTAGAGCACCTGCTGTTCTTATGTCATTTGTGTGGAGGAAGACCAGATATCACAAATCACCTACAGAATGTTGGCTGTTGTCAATTATCATCGCCATTAATTATGTAACACTCCTCTGTAATTGGCATACATGCGCTAATTTTAGCTGTAGATGACCATTGATTTCTCCCCTCACCCCTCCATGCTTATGTTCTGGACGGATTGTCAATACCATTGACAGCATCATTGGATAGTTTACACCATGTATGAGATTTCTCTGTAAATTGTCAATAATTAGTGATAGGCTTGGACAGAAATAGCTATTTGTGGGATGGTAAATATATACTGTAGAACCTGTCTCAAGAGTACACCCTTGTAGCCATTACAATGTGATCATACAAGAAAGCTGGTCTCTTAACTTGACTTAAGACAGGTTTTATTTTAAGCATTGTTTTTCAAATTCTTTCTATGGTTTATCCCTTTTTATATGCCTGTTGAATGACGGGACGAATTATGGTAAGGCGTTGTCCGTCCATCCATTCGTCCGTCTGTCTGTCCGTTAACTTTTTTTGTCCGGAGCATAACTCTGAAACCATGCACTATAGATTCATGAAACTTCATACACATCAAGACCACCACAAGGTGCAGTGCAGTGTCCAAGAACTGTAAATCTACATGTAGCTGCAGTTTTTACAGAGTTATTGCCCTTTGTCAAAAATTAATTTTTTTCTTTTGTCCGGAGCACACAATTGTCATTTTCTCTATAACAAAACCTGCGATGGGCGTATGATGTGCCTCAGAGAGGCTCTTGCTATAAAATTTCAAGACAGTTGGTTTTTCAGCATGGAGGTCTCTTAAGAGAGGTTCTACCGTGAGTACCCCAGTAGAAAAGTGCTATATATTTTATCAAGTATGTTTAGAAAGTAGCTTTGATACAGTAGGTATGTTCATGATAGATCAATGTGTTATATTTGTGGTGTTGTTGTTTAACATCCCACTTGGGAATCTACCAGTCCAATGGAGATGTCACTGATACCTTGAATGGGGCTTAAAATTTTGGCCTTAAGTACATCAGACCTTTTTTCTGTAGGTCCCACGGAGTCAATATTTGGCCCCATTCCTAATGTAAAATACAAGTGTTTTTTTCCCAATTTGACTGAAAAACTTTGAAATGTACGTATTGTATTTACCGCAAAAGTGCAACTAATGAGAGCTTCCATACAGCATTTTGCACAGGAAGGACATTTAACATGTAAAATATTTTCTCAATTGAAGTTTAATTTAATTTAATCACCTGTTTGTGTTAAAATTCCCAATTGACTTGCCAATGGCATTTTCCCAAAATTGACAAAAAATGTCTGTACATGTTTTTCAGCAGCAAGAGATCTTGAATGTTCCGACACTTACTTTGATACATGACCTTGGTTTTTACTGTCTCGTCGAAGGACCAGTAGAGCCACAAATAGAGAAAGTGGCATAAAACAACAATAAACAAACAAACAAATAAATCATACATTCTTACAATGTAGATGTCATGTACATGTAATTACCACTGCCAAGTCATCAAAGTTTTATTACAATCATTTCCATGGTGTATAATCATCTTATTCAATACTACACCGCTCAACGCTACACCGATGACAACGTTTAATTAAAATTTACAGAATACTGACAGAGTGGTAAGTAGCAGTGGCAGTAGACAGCTTAATTAAGTATTCAGGATCGATGCTGCAAAGTTTGTAAGTTATGAGTGTGATGAGCCCATTCAGCAATGGATGACTTCACTAGGGTTACAATTCAGATAATAACAGATGAATATTGGAAATCCAATTAGCGAGAGGACTTGCCAAGGTATATTTACAGGCTCTGTTCGTGTGGGAGAATAACAGTACTCGCATTGGTTAGTGAGAATCTACAATTGGTCACCTGAGTTTGACTTGTACTTTATGTTTCTTGTGGTCATCTTTGATATTGATTTCAGATTAACCCAAGGACAAATCAATCTCAGGGTCAAATTTGAATAATTCAAGGAACTTGTTACTCTGGGTACTTTTGTTTCTCAGCTCTGGGTAAATTATTCAAATGAACAAGTGATATGGCTAATATAATTTGAAAACTCTGTTCCCAGCAATTTTTTTTTTTTGGGTGTGGAATGTGAGATGTCCCAATTTACTGGCTTTCATATTAACAATGTTCAGCTGTATTACTATTAGTACAGTGGTCCCTGTGCTAAAGAAACTAATTGTTTTGAGATGCTTTGCAGAAGAAACCAATTTACTTTTGGTCACCTGAGTTTGACTTGTACTTTATGTTTCTTGTGGTCATCTTTNNCCCACACACACACACACACCCCCCAACTATGAAAAATTGTCGGGGCCAAATTTTTACTCTTGTCTATTTGTTCCTCAGTACATCAATCCAAGTATCCATGCATGGTTTGTCAGGCTGTTCCCCCACAGTTATAGAGGTACATGTGCAGCTCTAATATTTGCAGTATGTTTAAACTTATAATGGCTAAGATGTGTATTTTTGTAAAATAAAAAATTCTTCAAATATTGTTGATATGATGATAGTCAGCTGTATACATGAGTTGCCCACAGATATCATTTGTTTTATACAGATGCATTTCATTTCTAGTTTTTAAATCTAAATCTAAATATTAAAACCTGTCACATGGGACTACTATATACAGGGTTATTTTCGCCCCATGTTATTTTCGCCCTAATATGATTGCAAACAGTTTCGCCCCGTTTTAAATTCGCGCATTTTCGTCATAAGTCTATTCAATGAATTTACCATTTTGATTTCGCCCTGTTTTGAATTCACCAACTGACCATGGGGCTAAAGGGGCGAAAATAAAACGGGGGCGACAATTATCCTGTATACAGTAGTTGTCTTGGAATAACAGGATTTCAGTGGCTGTACAGTTGGTTTATAAAGACAATTCCTATCGAACTTACATACAGACACAGCACTGATCAAGGCTTAATGTGCTAAATTTGGATGCACTTATGTGATTAATGTTGGTATTGATTTTATGTGAAAATCCAGTGACAGCACCTTAGCAATGTCTGATATACACATTTATAGTTCTATCTACACTGTCAGAGCTTTTTGTTGACTTTATTGTACTTATCTTCATCATGTTCCTGTGGTTGTTATGTACTACGTAAGTGTTACAGTAGGTGTGGGGAGATTAAAGTCCCCTCACTTACATGTATCAATGGCCCAAAGTAT
>JACSZP010034022.1:0-20730 GCA_016161895.1 Pinna nobilis
ACCTAATTGAGAACCTGCACTTTGTCCACTTCCCGAATTCTGAAAATTCCTTCTATTTTGCTGTGGTTGACCACTCCTTGGACCGAATCGAGAACCTGCGCTTTGTCCACCTCCAGAATTCTGAATATTCCTTCTATTTTGCTGTGGTTGACCACTACTTTGACCTAATTGAGAACCTGCGCTTTGTCCACTTCCAGAATTCTGAATATTCCTTCTATTTTGCTGTGGTTGACTACTACTTGGACCGAATTGAGAACCTGAACTTTTTCCGCTTCCCGAATTCTGAATATTCCTTCTATTTTGCTGAGGTTGACCACCACTACTTTGACCTAATTCAGAACCTGCACTTTGTCCACTTCCCGAATTCTGAAAATTCCTTCTATTTTGCTGTGGTTGACCACTCCTTGGACGGAATTGAGAACCTGCGCCTTGTCCACTTCCTGAATTTTGAATACTTCCCATTCTGTTTTGCTTGGCTTGTCCGCTACTTTGGCCGATTAGTGAACCGGGGCTTCGGCCACTTCCGGAGCTCTGAATGTTCATTCTTCTGTTTTGCTGGGCTTGACCATTAGCTTGGCCAATTTTAGGACTAGAGGTCTGTCCGAGGCCTGAAAACTGCTTATTTAGCCCTTTGCTTTGTTGTATTGGACCTCTGTTTTGACTTGATTTGGAACCAGAATTTCGTTTTGTTCCAGAGGTTTGCATATTCACACCGCTGTTCTGACCATTTTGCTGACCGAAACCGCCTCCCGATCTCTGCTGACCCATTATTCCTTTTTGTTGGCTTCCAGATCCTGTTTGTTTTCCGGCCAGAGAGTTTTTCGTATTCACGGCGCTGGCTAGCTTGCCTGAAGATCCGGCTTGGCCATTGTGACCTTTACTATGACTGTTACCGGAACTCTTCGAACTCATACTACTATTTTGTTGAAGTTGACCTTTATGTTGACCGGCCTTAGTTCGTGTAGGTTGTTTACTTCCTGGGTTATTTCCAGAAGACAGTCTATTTTTGTTATTTGTTTGTGTGTGTTGAACGTTACTTTGTTTACGTAGCGAACCTTCATGCGACGTATTAGTACTGTGTTGTTGCTTTGGAAAGCTTTGGGGACGAAAATTCCTCCTTTCTGGTGGTTGCATCCCGGTCAACGATTTAGGTTTTGGTATTTTCTGTTTATGTATTGCTGAAGCACTTGTGAACATACCGGGGTTATTTTCATGCTGTCTTTGTCCATTACCATTTGCTGAATTTGGGTTCCCAGCTGTTTTCGATGACAGCAATTGATTTGGTATTTTACCGGACCTAAATAGTCTTTGCAATAAGGACCGGGGCGATACGTTCCGAGGCTTCGGTGCGTTACTTGGACTAGGACTTTTACTAACGGTTGGTGTGTTTGACGCTTTCCCCGAACTCTGCATTGCGCTGAATGGAATATCTTGTACGACATTCTTCAAGCCAGCGACTGCGTGTATATTGTTCTTGCTTCCGATAACTGTCAGACGAGTACTTGGATAATGTGTACTCTTAAAATCAGGATTAGGAGTCTTGATGTCTTGTGCTGTTGGTGGATTCTGGGTTTCACGAGGGAGAGGTCTGCGACTACCGCCGTCATCAGAGGATAGCATCGGAATAGTGTCCATGATACTGTGCCCCGGTTTATCGTTAGGGGTATTCGGCTGGTGTGACGCTGCTGATCCCGTTGCTTCATTACCATGTCCATGAATGTTCATCATATTTTGCGGGAAGTTGTTATTTATGATTAAATTTATTGGTGATTTTGGTTCATGCTTGAAATGCAAGAGTCCAGATTCTCTGTGACCTACGGTTGTATGTGCCTGTACGTCTGGTTGAATGTCTTGTAAATGTTGAGTATGGTTTATGTGTCCCAGAGTCGTGTCATCCGTCTTGTGTGTATTATAATTTGGTGAGCTGTGGTCCACGGAACTAGATGCCAAATTGTGATTATAAGTGTTTTCAACATAATCAGCATTTGCACTTTGATAGTTATCATTTGGTACAATTTGTCCATGTCCATTTTTATCATTACCATTTCCGTTTTGAGTGTCATGGTGATGTCCGATGCCGTGTCCGTGATTTAAGTTTATGTTGATGCTTCCGGTGTTTGTTAAATGCGTGTGGTCATTATTCACATTCATCATACTTGGTGTTGGGCTATGATTATTATCACGGTTCATTTTATGATGATGATCGTGGCTTTGTCCGTTACTTATTTTCGTAGGACTGTGGTTGTTATCATTGTCACTATGCATATTACTGTGTCCACTCTGAGTTTGATCATGATTTGGGTTTAAGTTATAAGGACCATTTCCGTTCCCGTTATTCACGTCATGATTGTAATTTCCATTTTGCTGGTCATTATTTGAACTGTGTTTCCCTAGGAAACGATCGTTGCCATTGCTTCCAAACGAATTACCGTTTTCGTTGCTTTGGCCATGGTTATAGCCATCATTGATACTCGGATTACTGTGTCCGTTGCTATGGATATTTATATTCACGTGATTAACATTGGAGAGGTGATGTGCATTGCTTGATCCGCCAGTATTTCTGTTACTGCGCCCATGTCTGTTATGGATGTCATGCGGCCCATGATTGTTACCTCTATTTCCATTGGCATTATGGTCACTGTTTTGGTTATTTCCATTGTTGATGTTTCTGTGGCCATTAGAATGATCATCAAAGCCATTCATATTAGAATTTGAACTGCCACGTCCATTTCCATTAAAATTATTCATAGTTGGATTATAAGGTCCATTATTGCTATTCATATTTTGATTGTAATTTCCGTCGTTCCTATTCATATTTGGATTATAATTTCCGTCGTTCCTATTCATATTTGGATTGTAATTTCCATCGTTCCTATTCATGTCTGGATTATTATTTCTATTATGTTGATAATTTCTATTGTCTCCATTCACACCCGGATCGTTAAATCCATTTGGTGATCCATTGCTGTTTCGTCCATTATTGTTTTGGTTTAAGTTTATTGGTCCATTATTGTCATTAGGAACGTTATTTCTACTTTGTGGACCATTTGAATTACTGTTGAAAGAGTCAAAATTACCTCTTATTACGTTCTTATTTCGGTTAAAGTCTCCGTTATTTCGGATGTTGCTCCTACCGCTGTTCATGTTCATATTTTGTTTTCCGGAATGTGGACCATTTCCATTTCCGTTATTCATATAATTATTGGATCTTTCGTCGCTTCCTCTATTTCGTGTGTTTGAGTTCGATTGTACTGAACTCGGTCTATTATTCATGACATTGTGGTCATTATAATTTTGTGGACTATTTGTACGAAAATCGTTGTTATTTTGTCTATTCATGGGTCCATTATTCGGACTACTGCTCTGTATCCCATTTCTATCATTAGCAAAGTTATTATTTCTGTGCGAATTATGATTATTGTTATTCATTCCATTATTGAAATTTCTGGAATTGTCATTCGCCGTTTTCGTATTTCTGTTCTGATCGTCCCTAAAACCACTCCTTGTATTGAAGTTATCATTAAATTGACCATTGTTTCTGTTGTTATTATCTCCGAATCCGTGTTCTCCGCTTGATCCGTGATTATTTCCACCTGACTGAAAATTTCGGTTATTGGAATTTCCGCTAAATCCATTATCTCGGCTATTATGCCTATGTAAATTTGTATTATCACCATTTGAATGAGAATTAAAGTTTCCGCTATTCCCGTTATTGTTATTCATCCCATTAGGTATCGGAATATGTCCGTTTGAAGGACCGTGGTTGTTTTGATAATGGTCACCATTTCCGTTGCGGCGGCCATTATTGCTGTTTGGGTATCCATCATCTCTCGATCTTGGACTGCTATTCATGTTTCTAGGACCACTGTTTCCATTAGAGTTGGCTGTATTTCCGTTATGACTTCGACTGTTCCCATTGTTATTCAAATTTTCACCATTGTAATGTCCATTATTACCATTGTAGTTTCCATCATTGAAGGTCATGTGACTGTTATGGTTGTCATGGTTATTATTCCTATGGTTACTATTTGTATTATGTCGACCATTTTGATGATTGTTATGAATATCCAAGTTACTATTTGAACGATGTCGACCATTACGATGATTGTTATGGTTATCCGGGTTACTATTTGAATTATGTCGACCGTTATGACTATCGTAGTTATGGTTATCTGGGCCATGGTTGATCATTTCTACATTCCTATCCCGTGGCACTCCTACATCCCTGTGCATCGCCTGGTTTCCGTTACCATCCGGACCATTCATAGCATGGTTTCTGTTTCCATTTCCTCTGTTTGAACGCATTCCATTTCTATTGTTTTTGTTGTTGATGTTATTGCCGTTATGGAAATTTGTCCCATCGTCGTAAGTTTGAGGGCCGTTTTTTCGAGCACCATGATTTCCTCTCGTGTTTCCTCGAAATGAACTCTGTTGCTGACGCGTATGTACATTAATCTGGCTATCACTTCCGGTCACACTTACATCACTTGAACTCATCATATGATGATCGGTACTCGAGTAATCGGGGTTATTAGTCACGTGACTGTTGAAGGATGATCCTGATTGGTGACGTACATTTTGAACCCCTACGTGGGAATTAATGTTTGTGATACCTGATGTCGATGTTCTTTGTTTAACAGGTCCGTTCTTGTTGGCTATTGGTATAAAAGTGTTTTTTTCTACTACAGTATGAACAGGTTCTAAACTGACACTTGAAGGTGTAGTATTCTCTTTAGCTTTGTGGAAAATTACAGCCGTGGACTTTGGAACTGAACTGCTGGTGTCATCTGACATGGAATGTACTGTACGGGTGATTGATTGCTGGTCGGCGATCGACATTGCTGACACACTGGGTTCGGCTTCTGGGATTTGTCCAGAATGGGTAATCGGTGCATTATTTTGCGTCTTTACAGGGGAATGAATATTGGCATTATTTGCTATCACGATCGTTCGCAGACGACGGAAAACTGTCTCGTTGAGGGCAAGGTTACTGGCTTTCTCTGCAATACTGGGTTGATACGTATTTGTCGGTTTAGGTAGTGTCGGCTTTATCTCTGGCTTTGAAACCTTCTTCGTCTCTTTCGGTGGTTTTAGAAAGATAAACAACGGAGAATCAGGACTGCGCTGGGAGGACGTTATTATATTTCTTGGTCTCATTAACTGTCTTCTTAAATCTCCTACACGGGTATTTTGGTGGCTTGCAAACTTTGCATTGGTATTTAGACCCCGGACATTCGTATTTTGTCTTTGTTCCATTCTCGCCTGGAGTGATTTGATCATGGTGACTATCTGTTGCATACCATGGTTTGAACTATCATCGCTTGATCTTACATTCGACACACTTGTAGGAAGCCTTTGATTCCCAGTAAGAGCCGGAAAATGGCTATTCCAGGAATTTGGCAAAAATCTGTTTTTGAATCCCTCTGGGCCCAATGGATCCACACCTGTACTTCCGGTGTTTTGCTTCGGAGCTCCGTGGTGATGGTGAATTGGGCCGTTATTCTGCACACCGATGGTAGATCCAATGTTAGCAGTGTTTGCAACAAGGAGATTATTTTGGGCGTTTGGCGCCTTTCGTTGCAAGGTTCTTTGAAAAGATTTTGCGAGTGTTTGGAGTGATGCTACACTAGGCTGACGACCGTTGTGTAGAGGATTTCTTGAATTCCGCATGGCAAGCCTGCTCTGTAAGAAAAAAGAAAATACAAAATAATATGCTTTTCTCAATAAGTAAGGCATCTTACTTTATTTATCGGTAACATGCGAGTAGGGATTTGGATAAATGGGGAATGTGCAGGGTAAAGGACGCAGCTACATGCACATGTATATATACGTCGTGGGTCATAGTATCAATGATACACATAAGCAGAATCATGTAAGGCATTTCACCTTGATATTACCAAGCCAAGGACGCAGAATATGGATTTGTCTTTGGTTTTTCCTTGATTGGTCCGCATTCTTGTGTCTGCTGTTATTATAGCACTCGTTTTGCATGTGCTGTTTTAGAAAACCATTTATCAAAATGTGCTAATTCATCAAAATACAAGATAATGATGGTCTGCTTAATGAACTACAGGAATGAAGATTTTAATATTGACACTTTTAACACCAATTCCGGCAATGGCTAAGACTCCCGCAATTTAAATGTCATTGCATTTGTTTTACACGTTTACACGTACATCGTTCCACTTAGAAGGTCAAAGGTGGGAGAATAAAAAACCGCCCTTTCATTTTGAACACAATTCATTATGCAAGTGGAGCCAGTACGTGATTTATATACACACAGAGGTAACACATATCCACATATTTAATGAAATAATTTGACGTTTAAAGCATGACGTGAATTTTAAGTTTCATTTTTCCTGAATCATGAAATTAAATCTTTGATTCGTAAATGTCCATTAAATTCCTATCGCTGTTGTCATATACTTCCCATTAAACCATATATGTCCTGCATGTTCTTGAGTTGATGTATTGCTTGTAACACTTAAGAGTTCAACATTGACAACATATCACATGATCTGAATGAGGCGCAAATGTGAATGATCGCTTCAATAGTTTACAAGTACAAGTACATGGAAAGTGAATGAAAGCAAAATGTAAGTATCAACTAAACAAAAAGATAAAACAAGGAGCAAGGGATGGAAAGGAGGATTAACATTAACAATATGAGATAAAGACAAAATCAGACAAGTTGAAATTAAATTTAATATCAATTCAATTCATTTGCATCCAACTTTTTACTTAAAGCGGATGTGACCGATCAAATAGGGCCTTACTCCTCATTGGCGCCTGATCCCAAACCTTGGTTTTCAGAAATCAGTGTGTGCTCTATATGTGCCGGATTTGTATATATGTTTTCCTTACGAAATGAATAAATATGTCATTTCATATTTAAGACATTCAGGAACAAAAGAAGAAAACCAGACAAAATTGGAGAGGTCTTAATATCAGCGACGTCAAAAAACGTAATCGACAGGTTTGTGACTTTTATAGAATATTCTAATAATGTTAAACCCAATCCATTCCCTTCCCTTTTTCCGGTTCGCCAGGGGTCTGATTTTTTATCTGAGGTTGGCATGGTCGCTATTTGACACACTGAACAACTCAGCCGTAAGCTAGCAGTTTTGAAAATATATTCTTTTGAACTAGTGCAGACACTGACGTTTCAAAGAAAAACTACAGAAGCACAAAGTAAAGTGCGACTGACGCCAAACACTGAACTACACTAAGAAATTACATTGACTTATGATTGTATACACATGCATATACATTTGGTTTTTGGTTGTTCAAAATGTAACCAATGTAGTATAGGTAATATGGTTTATTTTTCGTTTGGTAGAGCACGCAGGCAGTAGTTTCAGACTAAGGTGCTTCTTTATTTTATACTTATACTTATTCTAATCATCAAAGTGATAGTAAATATTAATGATACACAAATTTTCTTTCCGTCACTGTCTTCAAATTGTTGCATTTAAGGGGGGTCCATTTCTATCTTTCTCAAGCGGGAGTGATAAAGTGCCTTATTTTCACGTGAAGAAGAATGTATTAAATGCATGTACATTAGACAAGATGCTGTACAAGCATTTTAACAGCAGACTAATTCACCTTTATATATAACAGAATGCTGGAATGTTTGTACCTATGCACTGACTGCATATTTCTTTTCCGTACAAAGAATCCAAAATCGTGTCATTAACTCGTTTTTGACATATAAATTTGACAGTCAAGTGTAGTTTTATAAAACACGGAACTAGACACCTTTTGGTTTTAGACGTGTGATGATTAATTTTACCTATAAAGCAAGGTGACTGTCATGTAAACACAAATATTTACCTGGCAACACGTGTAATATGTATACCTGGTTTTACCTTGATGCAAATTAGATCAAAGAATATCAAAATTTATAATGATTACACAGGCCTTGCCTGTCACAATGATATTAAATAATGTTCCACGGGGTAAAAACGGTGAATGCCTCTAGTTATAACGTGTACTGGACCAGGAATTGAAAAAGCAAAATTAATTGTCTGGCTTACAGGTGTATGTCTGTTCAATCAAAACATCAAGAGACAATACGTTGGGTTATTTGGAAACATTAATAATAACAATTAAAATGCCCTGTTTCATCATTTATTTATTATAATTATTATTTTAATATTAGTTAAATTTAACTATTTTCAGATAAAGAAAGTATTTGGGAAAGATGAAATATAATTCGTTTTATGCATTAAATTCAACTTGCATCTATTACACCATCGCGGATATTCAAAGATGAACATTTGGTAAAAGGAAGCATGCAAATTATATAATAAATGAAAAAAGGTATTTATTTATTTTTTCAAATAATTTGATCGAAATGCATTTATAAGAAAACGTTAATGTAAGAAAAATGTGTTCCAATAAAAGGAAAAATGGAGACAATGCTTCACTGCAAAAAAAAAAATAAAAAAAATTAAAAAAGATTAAAAAAAATATAAAATAATGCAACTCACCAACATGGATGGGTTAATAAATCCTTGAGTGAATTCCATAAGGATGCAAATCTGCAACACCCAAAGGAATTGGTACCGCAGTGCGGTTGACCGGTGCATTGTTGTCCGATATGAAGTTTAAAATTAGTGACAATGCAGCTGCTAACTCAAAATAATCAAAACTAACTAAAACGAAGAATTTTCAGGTCTTTTATAATTCTCGCCTAATTATGCGTGACATTATGCAGTCCAGATCTGTGTCAATATTTAATGTATTCAGAATTTGCTCCAAGATTGACATGTATACCCCATATGTTAGCGTTCGGTGTGATGCATATACTAAATTTTTTTGCATCTTAAATATGACAATGCCCGCCCTCGGATGTCATTTAAACATATGTTAAACTATCATATTCTAGAGTGACAGACCAAGTAATTAATAATCAGTTCGAAATTTATGGCTCTTTGAACGGTGTTATGTGTCTACAGTTCCTACTTGAAGATTGTATACTATTCTTCGCAAGGTGCTCGCTTAATGTAATGCAAACGAGAGACTTGAAACAATTTCTATCAATTTCTAATTGGGTCTGAAATTTGCGAGACATTGGACTATGAAATCACAACAAGAATATATTTACACATATTTTCTAATGATATTTATTTGTATGTACTTAATTCAAGTGTATGTCAGAACACTTGATCGGCAACAAAGAGAAACGACAAATAGACTACAAATTGCTGGTTTGCAAACACAATTTAGTAATTTATACATGTACGCCTATACAAGTAAACTCATGGGAACTCCATGGTCTTGATATTATTGTGTTCGCCTTCAGGTCGTGAGGTTTTGGGTTCGAATCCGAGCTACGCTTCGGTTGTTTGTCCGTGTCGATCGGATGAGACAGTATAAGCCGAGGTCCTGTGTGACAATAGTTGTCGGCACTTTAAAAACCCTCCCTGGTATACGGGTAGAAGTGCAGAACATACATGTACACACAAATGCGGCTACCTGTTAAGGTCAATAGAAAAAAAGGTACGAAGTACATACGTTCATTTTGTTTTTTTAACCATTAAAAGTAACATTTAGTGAATGATGGAATGGCTCTTCGGATTTTAACAATTAACACTCATTTTCACTACCCTTATAGCAAGGTCAATGTCATTTTTCTGTCATTGTTTTCGGTTGAAAATCACACTAAAACACTTTTTGTATATGGTGTAAAAGACTGCCTTGACATTCCCCAAAACAATGTATGTTATATAATATGTTCTACCTTAAAAGAGTAGCGACGAAAAGATAAGTGCGCGGGCATTTTTGCAATTGAAAGTGAGAAAGATTCAAAGTCAAATTGAAGAAGTATCGAGGGATCATTGAACATCTAAGTATTTAAACATGACAAGTGTAGGGAAATGATGGTCTCAACGTGGAAAACAAACGCAAATCCTTAACAGGATGGGACCAGGTGTCCGGAACAAATGAGATATAAAATGTACATGTTTTTGTAAATTGAAAATACCCCTTAACACAATAAATCAATACAATAAATGTTTCAGAAAGTCTGCTTTACTAAAGTGAACATGAATTTTATTTCATATTTAAGCCAAGAACTTATGGACGTTGAATATATGGAACAGAAAGGTTTTGTCATTTTTGTCAATTTTTGCATTAAATTGGGTATAGACGGAGACGTTCCTCCATAATATATTCAATATTTTTTCAATAGAAATATCAAATTTTTCCTTTTTTTTAAGGAGACAGACCTACTGGAAACAAGTTTTCTGACCAAAAAATACGAACTGATGAATAGTTTGAATGTCGACACGTGTTAGGTAATAAATAGGATAATTATGATAATAATTAGTAACACTCTTCCTGCCTGTATAAGGCACCTAGGCTTTGAGTCATCATTTGTTTTAGAATTTCTTGTCGCTAACCCGTCGTAAACACAAGGTCACCAGTTCGACTTTTGATTGATATCATTATTCTCGTTACCTGTGTCCAAAACTCCGTCTTGTTCTCTAAAAGTACAAAGAAGTTCTGAAAAAGCAATTAAGATTTGAAATGCTGCTACTTAGCGCACATCATCTTCCGTCTTATTTGATGGGGATAATTATGTGAAACCACACAGAGAAAAAATGTTTACGGAAGTGAAATGAACATCAACGTCTATGAAATTTGCATTTTTATCTGAGTTTTTATCATAAATTCGGTGTAGAGATGATAATATTACGGCAACTAGGAAAAAGCGAATAATGATGATGCTTCATATTCATCTCGAGACAATTTGATTAAGATAGAAAAATCACCAAATGACAGTAAAAGGATTCAAAAAATGACCTGTGTACGTCAAGCAGGGGCTGAAATCTATAATACAAAATCCAAAAAAAGGATAAAACTCTAGTTAATCCTGAATTTTGATTGGCTGAGAACCTACAACTGAGAAAATCCTTAATCTTGTTAAAATTATAAACTTGTTTATAATAAGTCCAGCACTTTTCGGAAATAAGAAATATTTAACGTGTTATTGACAGCCGTGACACAGAATCCCTGTTTTCAGACGCATACATACTAACATCAAACCAAACAATTAGTAGATACCAATTTTATATTTCATATGCATAAGTCATTTGGACATTCGACTGGTTATATCGGCGCTTATTACTTGTTAAAGGACACATGCAGCATGATATAGTTTAATGTAGTTTTGACAAAAAGCTCACGATCCAAATTTTGCTCAAAGCTTTTAAAAGAATAGTTTTATAAATTGTCATCAAAGAGCGTATATTTGCAAAAATAACAATATTGTAGTAGCGATACAAGTACAAATTAAGATGGCAGGCATTGTTAAAGTAAGAACCTTGGGTTACTTGGCGCCTGGTGGGAATAAAACCATTCGTTCCGGCTTGTCACTTGCAGGTGTCACGACAGTCGAAGAAAGTTCAAAATAGAAAGTTCAATGATGCATAAAGTTGGTTGTTAAGAACAAATCGGAAGGTCCCCTGTTTGAAATTTTAACACATAGTTTTATTTCTTTCATATGCATGTATTTCTCATTCAGTAAGTATTTTATGCGATCAATTAATGAAAATGAGTTTATGTACCAGGTTGCATTGTTGTTAAATGTCCCATAAAACGAGTCTTACTTTTCAGACTCATCGCTGTCTGCTTATTCTCAACACTTATGGCCGTACAGCAGGTAGAGTTCTTTAGCCTGCCGATATCTACTGTGACACATAACCTCAAATCTTTTCCGAAGAGCAGGTTCGCCCAACCGATGTGCAATGTAGATTAATACACTCGACCTCAATACCAAAAGGCAGGGTCGCTAAAAACCGAGTCACGAATTGAAAAATATTCCGGTTAGGTAATTTTGCCGTTGTTGAAGACAATTGCACTTCGGTACGTGTGAATACACTTTGACAAGTTATTCAGATAGAAAAACAACATTTCAAGAACTTCGTAATAGTCAGAGGGACCATTTTGTGCGCAAAGGCACTTATTTATCGTAAGGTTTGATAAACAATACAAAACGAATAGCTGGGAAAACCATCTTCTTGACATAGAAAGTTTGCATATTTTCTCAATTCAGTTTTCAAATTCATTGAAATTTTTTTTTCAGTTTTTTATATCAATCTGTTCTTCATTATGATATCATGATGATAACTTTACTATAGAGTGTTCACATCAACGCCGAAGGATCGTGGGATTTACTTCCGGTTGCTGCATATCAGGTTTTTTTTCTCTCCTCCTCAGATGCCACAATTAGAGCCTTGGTCCCGTGCCACGGTCAATATCGATGAATCTTAAATACTTTACTGTGATTTGTTTTAAATTCCAAAATTTTTCGTCGCCAAATGCAACATTGTCTTAATTTTCCATATAAGTTGTACAAGAACCTTTGGAGACTTTGACCAGAAATTCGGCCAATTATTTTGCCATTGTGGTCTCACGACGGTATGGACAGATCAAGATGAAATGCAAAAAACTCCTCCTTGAAACTTCATTCCGTCTAGGAGTTTTAAAAAATCCCGGCTTATCAAATATTAGATACCGTAAATTTCCTTCATTGCAGCTTTATTGTACAAGTATGTAAACAATTTCGATAAACTGATATTGTGTCGCGTGAGTTTTATCGAAGCGAACCACCTACTTTAAGTAGACTGATAAATGCATGGATATCAGACAAATCATTACTAGTTTGATAAAAGATTTTGTATTACAATTCTCTGAAATTTCAACGCACGTATAAATGAATACAATTGAAAAATAATTTGTTTGTTCTTTGACGAGACGAAACGCTTTTGCTCTTATATCGGGATTGCCATTTGATTCCAGGGAAGATAACTTTGTAAGAAGGATGACACTGATAATGGTCTTGATTTTTAAGAGCATAAACACAATAGCTATCCAATGAAATTACTGTAATAATGTGTAGAGAGAGAACTTCACCATTGATATTAAGCAAGTATTTTTTGATAGACAATAGGGAGATGACTTCATTCACCAGATCACAGAGGGTGCTATATTGTCCTAGCCCTATGTTTAGTTATAAGGTCATTGCGTCACATCGAGCAAAGGTTATTCATCCCTTGCTTCCACTTGTCTTCTCTGCAATTATGATTTGTTGGTATCCTGTAAAATGATGGAGGATAATATTTCAAAAGTGAAAATATTGTTAAAACTGCTCAATTAATGTCAAATAACTTCCACATATTAATGATGTCCGCAATATATCTCCTGCAGTAAGATATTTCATACCGCGTATAGCCTTCCCCATAAAACATTTTGTCAAGGGTTTTAGATTTACGAGGAATAAAAGTAATAATTCAAAAAACATGCGTTCTCTATTTTACTGTTTTGCTTTGGAAATGCAAATATATCACGGGAATAAGTAAGATGAAATATTGTGTTAAATAGCTGATTTTTAAGAAGTTTTAGTGTGTTGTGTTTGAAATAAATTTTACTTTAATATAAGCGAACAATAGGCCCTACGTGCTTTGGACATTAAGGTGTCACTCCGATTGACCCACATTTACGGAGAAAAAGAAAATAGGTATGTGGGACAAGCGGGACAATGTACAATGTATGTTTATTAGAAATGAATACATTGGTAGATTATATCGTAGCATAATCAAAAGGAATACTGGAATTGATTTTCCTGGAAATTGTTTTATGTTTAGACTGAAATGTGCATTGAAAAATGCGCGGATATGCGTGTAAACATCTCATATAAAAACATGAGTGTGCAAAAAACAAATTCGATTGTATACATGAAGAGAATCGTATCTCTCATAAAAACTGCATAGAAGAAAATAGTAGTAACTGGTTTTGACAATATTCAGATCTATAATTTAGTAGGAAGGCTATTTACTTGACCTGAAAATGACTTTAATTCAAGACGTCTTGTTGACGTTCCTCCATAATATATTATGTTGGTCAACAAGGGATGCTTAATTGTTTGTGTTATTGTCTCTTTTTTATTCGGGTATTGATTCGAAGGAGTTGCTTACCCTTCTGGAGCACCTGGACTCACCCCTGATTTTGGCAGGGGTTCGTGTTACTTTATTTTTTCAGTTTAACACGTCTTGTGTTGATAGCTGTTTGTGTTGTCTCTTTTTTGTTTGGCCATGCTTTTGTCTGCCTTTGGGATTTTGAATTATTGATTGCCCCCATGGTATCTTCTGCTGTCAACGTGTCATTTGTATCTTATGAAAAAGAGTGATATTTGAGAGGAGCAAAGATACTTCGTAAAAGAACCTTGTTGAATTTCTATCTTCGATTTTTACAAAAACATGAACAATGAGTTACGACAGTGTTCTTCTAAGCAGTCTATTTGGAGATACGACACTTTACAACAAAACATTCGAACTATGTAAGTAAAGGTTTTAGGAAATATATTAATTTCTTATATCGAATCAATGAATGCTACTGTCGTAGTGGGAAATTTCGTTGACATATTTCTCTTAGTATGGTTGTGCACGTTTATCTATAACGATGATAAACGAAAACTCGCAAATTAGCGACAATCGTAATTTATACCAGACACAAAACATTGATGATCCAAAAGAAATGAAATATATGAATATCAAACGTTTGGACGTAACTAACAAATAGCGTTTTGGTTCCATCTGAAATCCCAGTCCTTTATCCGTTAGTTTTTAGGGTATAATATTGACTCCGCATGTTAGTGTAAAAAGCAATCCTATTCTGTTACTTTTTCAAGAAAAACTCGAATTGCAACGATGTTTTAACAAAACACAAAAATGTGGTTTTCAAGGCACCATGTTTGAGTTCTGTCGTTGTTTCAATGATTAGCTTGGTTCTGAAAAAAAAATAGGTTCTGTGTTAGTAATAATGCAAGTTCTGTGCTTATTGAAAAGGTTCATTCCGAGGGGCTTGGTAATGAAATCCAAACATAATATTCAAACTAATTTTTACAAAACGTTGTTTTTATTTGACATTAAACAAGTTTCAAAAAGTACAAAAACAAGTACAAGTTATTCTGAAATCAAGAAAATAATGTGGTTCATTAATAAAGTAACCTTGAGACATTTGACTCACTGTAATTTCATGTCGATGTCAAAGCAAAGTATTTGATTTTTCCCTACAGAATTGACATTCTGCGTTTTCTAAGAAACATTATCCAACTAACACGAGGATTAAATCCTAACCATTTGGTTGCTTTTTTTCCGTTTTGTACGTTTTCGATTTTTCAAACTTGTACATGTGGTCATAAAATGTGGAATTTATTTTGAATTCCGTGAACTTTAAACCACAAGTTGAACAAAAGTCCACACAAGAGGTCACATATTCTTTAATCAACGTCAATCACGTGTCTTTTCGTCTCATTTCAAATCTGGCTGGAAACAAGACCTCACCTTAAGAGATTACTTATTTGAATGTCATTAGATTGTTTGAAAAGGACAATATGGGATGTACCTGTAAGTAAATGAGACGATTTACATTTTGGCATGACAAGACTTCATAATTTGACAAACTCAAACTTTTTTACATGAAAATGAACGTCATCCTGAATATCATGATGTAAACTTAAAATTTCGAGTTTTACATATTTTTTCATTAATGTCAGTTACCAAAAAGTTTCAGCTGAACGTTTTATTTCGTAATCCCACGATAAAAAGGTATGTGGAGAAATGTTGATATCGTCATTCTTTCCTTTCACAAAAAAATTCTTCACGCAGTATGTTTTGAACTTTTAAGGAGGGTCTCATACCAAAATGATGAAAGCTCTTGGAAGTAAATCACTATATTCAGTGGTTTACATTAGCCTTCATTGATTCAACTAATGTGAAAAGCGTAGAATGCTTAGGTCAATGAACCTTACACATGACATTTGTAGCCAGGTGATTATTTCATTAAACGGGTAGAATCGATCCATCCATATGGACAGTAAATGGAACACTTGGTTATTCGGCATCTCAGTGGATCAAAATGAGTGCTTGAAGTTACAAGTTCCAACACGATTATCGTATGCAATAGCGCAGGGATGTATCAAATTAATATTGTGTTGTTTTAAGAAAAGCACATTTTTTAACTATAAGGTAAAATTAATTATATAATAAGTTAAATCTTACTTTGCTAAGAGGTATGATCAAGCTTAAACAAGAAAGAATTTTATTCGATAGTTCTCTTGGGTTTATTTTGCGCAGACGCGTAAAGTTTTTGAGAAAGTACCACATCTTTTCCATTTCCCGATAAGATTGATTGAGAGATAATCGCTCCATCACTAAAAAAAAGAAATTTTTAGCGTGGCAAAAAACAATGAAAAATGAATAAGAAATGCCAAAAGTTTGAAATAAGTCTCTCGACAAATCAGGTCTTATGAAACAAAACAAATGTTTTATGATAGCCTTGACCTATGTCACGTGACATTTTTTCCTTTTTACATCTTCGTTTTGCCTACTGTCTGTCAATCATTCGCTTGAGCATATAAATGTGAGGTCGTAGGTCGGGCGGTGGAAAAAAATGAGAATGAGTGATATGACAGGAAAGACTTTAATAAAATTTTATAAAATTAACATAATTCATTATATATTTCGAAATCGACTTTTTACCCAAATTGTAGCGTTTCCGTTGAAAAATTGCGACGGGTGTGGCATACCAACAGGGGATGCTGACTCCCTCCGGACACTTGGTCCCATCCTGTTAGGGATTTGCGTTTGTTTTCCACGTAGAGACCATCATTACTCTAGACATGTTATGTTTTAGGACTTAGACTTTTAAATATCCCTCGATACTTCTTCAAGTTTGACCTCGAATCATTCTCACCTTCACTTGCAGAAATGCACGCGCACTTTTCTTATGGCGGCTCTTTTTTAAACGCACGTATATCAAAATTACGAAAGTCCACATTATACATTAATAAATGTTTTGTATTCCCTAGCTACATGTTCTTTGTACGAAGTTTGTCTTCAATCATGATAAATGCTGCACTCAGGCGTTAAATGGAGGAATAGGAAATCCGCTTAAATATGGCAAAGACCATCGGTCTTTAGCAAGTATTCTGCTAAAGACTTTCAATACGATTTTGAGATAGTTTCCCTTCGTATTACACTTTTACGCGTAAAAGTGAGACGCGTAAGAAAGCAAAGAAGACGGAAAGCAGAAGCTAAGTAGGACTGTTCTGGTTGGGTCTGGGTAAATTATAATTCCCGTAATATACGCTATTCTGCGCATGCGCAAAGAGAAAAGTGATAATGAACTTCGGAAAATTCGAAAAGTTATTTTTGCTAAAAATAGAAAGAAAATCCGAAAGTTTAGACGTGCGAATATGGCAATTAAATTGTATTAGATTACATTATTTAATTACATTTAGGTTTTTAAATTACGTCACACATGATATAATCTTAATTCGTACTGAGCTAGCCACTAAAGTTTAAGAGTATGCGCAATACGACATCGTACGGGAATTGTTGTCATTTTCTAGTAACGAACCAATGCATTCATCACTTTATCGGTGGCGTTATAACCAAGATACATTATCAGAAGAATCTATGTTAGTATTTAGATCCCTATGATATCGAGTTTTATTCTTATTTGATCAGATGTAATGTCCGTGAATCCTCAGCACCGATTGGCAATTTTGCATACGACAATCGTCCTCAATAAGCATTCAAATTGGAATAGTAGTAACACCAGGTACAATATGTTTTTATGGTCGGTACAATGGTCTGGTTTGTCGATACCGTCCGTCAGTCATTGTGTCGAATGATATCTGACGTGTTTCATAACAGCTGTTAGACCGTACTTTACATACTGATTTTGACTACGGATTACTCCGTTGACCTGATCAACACAAAGGATTCAAGACGGGTGTGACCGGTCAGCAAGGGATGCTTACTCCTCCTAAGCAACTGATTCCACCGCTGGTGTATTCGGGTTCCGTGTTTGCCCAACTCTTTATTACGTACTCCTTATAGCAATTATGAGATCGCTTATTGTCCTTCACCTTATGATAACCAAATGTATATATTCTCTATTACTCCTTATATACTAAACCACTTACTTGCAAGCAGACTCGACATTTGATGCCCTATATGTCCTTTAAAGGTACATATATTCAGATGATATGATCATAAATCCTGCCACATTACCTTTATTCCTTGTAGCCCGGACAACCTACCAACTTTTACGTTTATGCCCTGTCCCAGTAACCTAGATCTATATCACATGCCCCGCGAACAAAATACCATTCAGTAAATGTTTATGAATGAAGTCCCCTTTGCATTTTTGCAGACGACACGGAATTTGAGAAAGAGGATATTTTAAAACTATCCGTTGGCACATCAGTCAAGTTCACGCGAGCAAAACTGGAAAAAATTATCCCAAATGTTTGGAGAATGGTTCGTTGAATTCATAGACATGACGTCATAAACTGACTTAAAAGAGCCTTGGAAACAATTCATTAGACAGTAACTCATCTCCAATTCGACTATTTAATTTGATATTTCCCTTTAATATGATTTAATTCAATGTTTCACATGAATTAAATACAACGATATAAATACCATGCTGACTCTGTCGTGCCATGGAAAGTCATGGAGAAAATTTAATGAGATGGGAAAATTGTAAATTTGATATAAAGATATATTATCTCAAGTTTTCTTTCATAAATTCTGTACATTCGACCTTGAAGAATTCATGCTTTGCATACTTACTCTATTTTTTTAAAAAGTGATAGTTGAAGATGCTATGAGGACGACGATACCACGAGGTCAAACAGAATGCAAAAAAAGCAGACAAAGTCATGGCAAAGACAAAAAAAAAACCCATAATAACACAAACAGCAATTTACACAACAAGACGTGTAATAGTATGGTTTTTCAGGCACTCCGGAAATTGAAATTTCAAGGGTTTTTGTATGGATTAATGCTCGCATAGATGATTTTTTCGTTTAGGTAGTAGTTTTATCTTTTGAATTTTGGTATCTTCAACTTTCATTTTCTTTTTGTCATATACATGTACATATTTCAGTTGGCTTTAGCTCTCATTGCGATGTTTACTCATTGATTCGTCTTTGAGCCGGTATTTGGGGTTAAAACTTGACAGAGAAATTGCCGACTACAACGTACCGTGATACCAACCATGGATCTCTTTTACAAATGGCAACTTCTCGTAAAACAAGATGATTTGAACCAGGGAAGCAAGGTTTGCGATTTTACGGTTAATATATAAAATACAAGTCAATATACACAGGATTTTGTCATATTAAGAATGCTAATGATGCTTAATGTTAATTGGAACTGAAAATTTTATTTGAATGTTAAATTGAAGAAAGACATACAATTCTTTGTTAAATGTTTTAAATTTTTGAAAGTGAAAGTAATTTTCAATGGGTAATAAACATTTTGCACAACAGTATACATGAGTGAGAAAAATGCACAAAAGAGACCTTCGCTTCTGGTTACCGTTTGTAAAGAAGTAGTCCATGTAGCCATTTGAATATAATTCCGATGAACATTTCACTGAGGTAGCCACGTTTACGAAGATACTGTTGATTGACAATGAATTTTCCGGTGAGATGATTCAGTTCTCGACAAGAACGGATACCTTTGAGATGACACACAAAAATACAGTCAACTCCGCATATAACGAGATGGCGTTCGCATGTAACGATGCGCCGGTTGTAACGAGACGATTTTTATTCCCAGTGCACTTTCTATGTATTACTTTGTAATTTCGAATAACGAAGAAGGGCTATTACGAGATAAATATCTTGTTCCCTTCACCTCCGTTATAAATGGAGTTGACTGCAGTGATTAAAAGTTATGGCAATCTGAATAGGTGGTAAGGTAAGTCTGCTGTAGTTTTCATTACAAGTATTGCATATTACCAAAGGTAGCAATTATATAACGGGGCCTCCATTGCCGAGTGGTAAGTGTGTTTGACTTCGAATCGGAGGGTCCGGGGTTCGAATCCCACAGCGCCACTCCGCGATTGGCCGCCCCTTTCTTTCGGATGAGACAGTAAATAACCGAGGTCCCGTGTCACAATTGGTGTTGGCACTTTAAAGAACCCTCCCTGCTCTACGGCTAGTAGTGCCGAGCATAGGCAAAATTTGATGCCCTTCACCGGCACACGGTGACGTCTCCATATTAGTGAAATATTCTTCAGTGGGACGTTAAACAACACTACAACAACAACAATTATATAACAAGAATGGGATTTCACTTAACATTGTAGATCGTAGCTTTTGTATTTAAATGTAAGCAGTCTACAGTGTTTTACAACTGTAAATACATATTTAATTATCTATAATCCGTCACCTTTCTGGTAATTAACGACTCATTAGCCGTATAATTACCTGTTCTGTAACATATGTACGCCTCATACATCTCAAACTTGTTAAAAAGTATATAGGTGTAACGCGACTTTTGACGGAAGTTCGTGCGTAAGAGTTCTAAAAGTCTGAAGTGAGAATGAAGCCTTGGTCACACCATTAGTAAGTCTGATAGTAGTCTGGCGCCTGTGGACTGCCAATAAATAAACCCTAGGTTAAAATTCTAGAATGGGACAACGGTGTATGTATAATGTATTTATAATAATTCCTGTTTATCATTAGCCAAAGGTGTGCAGATGTCAACATAAGGGACAAATTGATAACAAATTACACTAGGAACTGACTAAATTAAGTGTGAATATTTGTGTTTATATTCAAATGATATGTAATTTTTTCTATATCTTCTTCCTTCTGATAAGATATATTGTAAAGTTCAAATGTATGTAGGCATATATATA
>JACSZP010034045.1:0-13789 GCA_016161895.1 Pinna nobilis
CCCATGGCGGCCCTCTGTTCACTTCCGGTTATACACATTTTTCGGGAGGGATCGAAACAATACATTTTATAGCACATCTCGTCTGTGGAAGTCGGTGGCTGAAATAAATAATCGAATAAAAATGGAACAATGTGTGTAAAAAATAAAATTGACGTACCAAGAGATATTCGAAATTCAAGTCCTCGTTAACATATTTCAATAATAACCTTCTTAACGTGGAAAACAACTGCAAATCTCTAACGAGATTGAACCAGGCATTAGGAAAGAACAGAGTCCCCTGTGTCATACATTATCCGTCGTAAATATTCACGGAAACACTACGAGTTCGATACAATGTCTATTCGGTTGAAAATGTAAATGAAATCCCAAACAATCCATACCAAAAAGATTTGAAAACATAGCTTATTGGAAAGAGGTATTAACACTATTGTATATGGTTTCTAAGAATGGACCAGAAAATACAAGATATTTCAAGACATTAATAAAATGCTGTTGAAACCAGGGCTTGGCATCATAAGATTTAAGAACTTACTTAATTGAGACTAAGTCTGCAAATTTACTTAACTCTAGCTTATCCTGAATTCTGATCAGCCGAGAAGCTTGTGTTGAGAAAATACTTAAAATTGAGAAAATTCTTAAGTTTCATGGTGCCCAGCGGAGACCTTTTTGATAACACTAAACTTGTAATTACAATGTGTCTGTAACTACTATCAAAAGCTTGGATATAAGCAGGTATACTTACACACATAAACGACTGATTCCCGTACAGCTGGCGACACTGGCTATGAACATCTTCTATCTGACCAGGCGGAATACTAAGGTATGGCTTGACCACAATTGTGGCAAAAGACGGACCTAGGTCTTCTGCTAAACAATTCCTGCGACTACAAAAAAGAGAGCCAATACAGAAATAAGAGTAAATGAACAGAAAAATTTACATGCTATACTGTAAAGCCAACGCTTATCACGTTGACATGACATTTTGGGTTTTTTTTTGTTCAATGCACAGGGAAAAATGCCACGCATGATGTTCATGTGAAAATTACGCATAATAATATACTGAAAAAAAATAACACGATTTTCATGCGAATATTGAAATCTCACGATATGCATGCAAACAAATGCAATTTTCATGCGAATATAATACATGTATATGACATTAAATTCAGGTAAAAGTTATTCGTTGATTTTCGTATGAAACTCGTATGATAGCAACCTGTTTTATTAACATGATTTACAGCGTTTTCAAATACATATGATATTCGCATGATACTCATATAAATCCAATAACGTATGGTCATGTGCGCATTTCCTTCGTGTAGTATGATAAAGCTTTTATTGAGTTGTATCAACCACAACCATAATCAATTAACTATTGAAAATAAAAACTGATTATGTACCTATCTCAATTGTACACATAAGCTAATTACAATAACATAAAGAATAAAACAACGCATAGTCGAACCTCGCATTAGATTCGTCTTGACTCCCGTTGTAATACTGGACTTCAAAATGGGAAGCCCCGGGTATGAATCTTATTGGAGGACAATTGGCTTTTCACACCCTTCGGATGAGGCAGTAAACTCCAAGGTCCTGTGTCGCAATTGGTGTCAGAAAGTTAGAACCTCTCTATTTACCAGTAGCCATACATGCGTAGCAAATGCTGGAACTAGAAAACCTTGTTCCGCATTCAGTGGCGAATCAATATGAGTAAAAGATGCTTGAGTGGGACATTATAGATAAAATATTTATAAATGTTTTTACAAATTTACCGATTCGCCAACTTTTGAACGTGGTGCTCTATTTGTGCAATGGAACAGTCAGAGAACTTAAAGCTGTATTCTTTTGTTCGGGAATTAATTATGGCTGACGACGGCGCCATTATGTAGTTCCGTTCACGTGGACAATGTCTTGATATCGATTGGTTGTCGCCATCATGGTATATTACTCCCAAACTAAAACATCGAAACACAATGATCAGATAAAAAAAGACTCATTTGTATAATTTGAGCGGACAAAATGAAAACCCGCTATTTACACCTGATTATGCATATCTCGAGTTGATATCGATGGTATATCAATAAGTTGAATCGTTCTCGTCCTCATCATCATTACATTTATTTACATCATAAGATTATTCTGAGGAATTTAATTTCCATCAAAAGTTAAACAAATATTTCATGTACTTTAACTATAGAATGATTTCATCTGTAACCCATTTAATTTGTTTATACAGAAGATTAACTATTGGGTATTATGTCAAGGGTTTTATTTATGTTATACATAACAGAACACTTACTTGTGTCCTAGCTCGTGGGCAGCGATTCCTGCTGAGTTGTAGGAGCCGTGGTCCACTATGACGGAGGTACTCATCTGTGTACAGATTCCACTTAGGTAACTTGTACCTACAGTAATATGTTACATTGAGGTTTTTACGACTATATATGCACAAAATTCTAGCCAATAATGTTAGGTGAATATCCTCAACCTGGTAGTAATTAAAATGACCACATGAAATTAATAAATTTGTTAAATTAAAAAACAGTATCAATTAGAGGGACCGTTTGTTTTAAATTAATAAAACTAATTTCTTCAAAAGATACCCCTAGTGTCTTAAAAATAAGAGCTAGCCTTTGAATGAGAGGTCCTAAGATCGAGTTTTGGTGGCGTTAAGTTTAAATTTTCTTGTCTTTGGAATGAGACAATTAAAATCGAGGTCAATGGGTAAAACATCTTAATTATTCGTCAAATTAAAGCTGCCAATCTGTGACCGTAGCCATAAATGTTTAGAGCTGTTTTCCTGACGACTAAAGATAAAGATTTTACTCGACACTGACCGTGGGATAATGAGCTGTGTATGGTCAAAATTACATGAAAGTATATAAGTGCAATTTAGTATTGTTTACATATACATGTATACAGGTACAAGCATTAACAAAATAAATATATAAATGTAAGTATAATATGCATGGGCATAAAGATTTCACGCCCTGCTGAGAAAACTGCATTGATATATACGGCAACGTTGATATTTTACGATCTTCATTTGGCATTCAGCTTACACGCAGACAAGATGGTTGACTTTTCTAGTCATACATTATCTTTTTCTGATATTCACATGTTTTGCAATTTGCATAATATCTTGTGAAAAAAATGCAAATATCTGTACCTACCTAAGATATATCCGCGGCCATTTGTTGCATCATTTCTGAAAATGAATTAGGTAAAGTATGAAAATTACTAGTATATGCATTGAAGTAAATACATCAATGTTCTTGTATGAACTGGTAAGTACTTGTTTGAAATGATTTGTACACTCGTCTTCACCGTCTGTCACAGATGATATTTTCTTCACTTAATACATTTGGATATACCTGTGGATTCGCAGCTTAGGTAACCGGTTAGGAGGGAATGCTTATTTTTCCATAGCACCTGATATCAATTCTGGTTTTTCAGAGGTCGTGTTTATATAATCTTTTAGAATATAAAAAGAGCTTCGACTCCAAATAAATCACAGGGTAAAATAATCACTTTCCCCTACTCTGTGATCTAACAACCTGTTGCTTTGTTTATATAGCTTATATACTTCAGTATTATTCAGAATTTGACATAAAATGAGAAACTGAGCAATCCTTTGTCTATGAAACGATTTTCAAATCTGGTAACCCCACGACAAACTCGAACCTCTGAAACTACAGTGGTAGAATCAGGTGCCACAGACAGATACATACTACATACATTGAAATTGTCATATCGGGTTATATTTCACTGTTTTACGACAAGAAACTAAATTCATCTCTTCCTAAACTCGTTCGACATCATTATGATCAAACGCGGTAGTTTNNACTGTGGCGAAAAATGGCAAGCAAAAATTTCCAGATTTATAGCACATGGATTTTATGAATTTTCTTATACTTATTGATGCTGAACACGAAGATTTTATATATAAAACTGTATATTTTAATTCAAGCTTGAAATTCGAGCCATTTTCCATTGTTTAATGTCATGATTCAATATAATTTTATATCATTGAATATTCTGCAGTTCTACATGAAGGGAAATTTTGGTATTAAAAGAACGTACGAAATGAAAATGACTGTTAAGCTTATATTTAAAAAAGAAAACTGGCATTTTTGTTAATAAATGAAAATTTAATTGCATAAATCAAGATGTAAGTTTTTCGTAAACAGAATGAGAAATATATAGTAAGGTAGCTACCACAAAGACCCATAAAATAACAATAACCAATTAATTCAACAGCGGCGTGAGAAATACTAAATCTTGTTTGAAATTTGAAACTTATTTGGATTAATCATGAAAATATGATTAAGGAGACCAACTGCATGTGAAAATCTATGACTCAAATTTATGTATCTTAACTTAATACAAGATATATTTATCACCAAAGCAACGATGTTGTAATGTACATAAATGATTACTTACTCTGTGAAAAGCATGGCATGGTCGTAATGAGGGAGATTTTTCTTAAGTTTTAAGAAATTTGTAAGTCCAAGAAGTGTTGAGCTACCATCAACTTTTGAACGTCTGTCTCCGCCTTGTCTGTACGTCAATACAAACGGCAAATCAGTGGCATTCTAAAACAAAATGGAATAAAAAGAAATTGGAAAGATAAGCTCACTGAGAGGCAAAATGTATGAAAATAATACAGCTTTTAAAGCCAAGGAATAGCATAACTTTGATAATGCTTTTTTCAAAGTACACGTATAGCACTTACCTCGCAGATATTTATCTATCTATCGGTCTATCTATCCATCTATCTATCTATCAATCAATCAATCGATCTATCTATCTGGCTACTTTTCTATCCGTCTTTCTATCTATATATCGGTCTATCTTTTAATCTATCTACCAGTCTGTCTGTTTATCTATCTATCTATATGTGTATAAATGTATATCTCGGTGTGTTTTTATGTATGTATGTATGTATGTATGTATGTATGTATGTATGTATGTATGTATGTATGTATGTATGAATGTATATATATATGTATGTATGTATGTATGTATGTATGTATGTATGTATGTATGTATGAATGTATGTGTGTGTGTATGTATGTATGCATGCATGTATGTATGTATGTATGTATCTATCTATCTATCTATCTATCTATCTATCACTCACTCACTCACTCGCTAGCTCGCTCGATCGATCAATCAATCGATCAATCAATCTATCTATCGACATTCAATCAATCAATCTTTCGATCGATAAATTTTGCAATGATCTACAGAGAGAGAAGGAAAGGGGGGTAGATATATGATTGGAGAGAAGTAAGTTACCTTTGCAATGAAAAACCCTGCCAGTCGTATAGAGAGTGAAAACCCAGTGTGATTAATTGATGAATATCTAAGGTCGATCTGAAAAAGAAAATCCAATACTGCAATGAAGTATTTAAGTAAGTAATTTGAGAATGAAATCTCCAGCAAAGTTCTCTAAGTAGACTTTTCTGAATGGAACAAATACATCAAAATACTAAAATAATTTTCAATACCACGCAAAATACTTTCTTTGGAGCCGCCGTGACTCAGTAGTTAGCGTGTTTGCCTTCTGATCATGATGTCATGGGTTCGAATCCGTGCATCGCTCTCCCTGTGTTGGATGAGACAGTAAAAATCGAGATCCCGTGTCACAGTATATGTGAACATGCTAAAGAACCCTACCTACTCTACGGCAATAAGCGCCGAGACCGTGGGTTCAAACCCGCTTGGTAATGGAAGCTGGGTATTCTTGTCCTTTGGATGAAACCCGAGTTATGATTTCACAGTAGGTGTTAGGCCAAATCTGTAGTTCCTCACCGGTATACGCCGGAGTCTCCGTAAAAGTGAATCTTCTAGATAGAGGCGTTATTTTCTTATAATACTAATTGTTTTAGTGATTTAGCGATGTGTAATCATATTTCAAAAAATAAGTTTACTCATTTGTTTAATTTTCCTACAATTGTGTTCTATAATCTTCATGATTTTTCATTCACTTGCAAAATCGTTTAAGCAAGGAACGTTGAACATTTTTTCATGTCACATAATTTCAAAGCTATTCTGTACTGAAATATACTTACCCCATTTACTATATGAGCAAAGTAATATTTTAACTTTGTCAATGTTTCATTCTCATCACCTCCATGTCGTTTTAAAAATCTGCAAGAAATATTTGGTATGTAAAAATTAAAATTAAAAAATGTACCAAAGGATTTTGGAGAATCCAAGTCCAAAAATATGACAAGTCTAGAATAATACGTTCTCAACGTGGAAAACAACTGCAAATCCGGAACGAACTGGAACTAGGTGTCCGAAAGGAGCAACCCTACCCTATTGGCGTGCCACATTCGTCGCCAGTGTTCCACACAAAACCGTGGATAATAACATATATAGGGTAAACTTCTGTTTGCAGGTGATCAATTTATAAATCTTTTAAGATAAAATATAATTAATTTGTACAAAGATTGTAAGTTTATTCTGCAGATACTGTATTTTCAGTCAAATAAGTCGATACAATAATATAACTTCAAACAACGCAAATAAAAAAAAAATCAACAATTCTTGTGTACAACTGATTTTGTTCTCATACAGTTAATGTTCTGTATGATTTTTTAGTTTTGATTGGAATCGTAGATCTGCGTAGGCGTAAGGGAATTCACTCGTAGAAGCGTCGTCGATAAGTAAGCGCCAATCTTTTTCATAGAATATAGTACGAATTTAATTGAAGAGTCACCAAAGGAAAATCGAAAATCTAAGTCCTATAATATGACAAGTCTAGAAAATTAATGGTCTCAACGCAGAAAACAAATGCAAATCCATAACGGGATGGGACCAGGTGTCCGGAAGGAGTCAGCATCCTCAAATAAAATCCCCCTCTAGCCGATTTTTAATATGTGATAAAATAAATCTGTTATCAGAACGATATACAGTTAAAAGATAAAAATTGAATATCTTGAAAGAAGGCATATTTTGTCATCAAATACGATCATTAAAATAAATACGATTATATATGATTATAAATGTAACATAGTTTAACATAAAAATGGGTGGAGTAGAAGTTACCAAGGGGCATTCCAAATTGACAAAATCGTGGCCAAAACAAAAATGAGACAAAATTACAGACAGATATAACTCAAAATAGAGTATCACGAAACCCGCTAAAAACCGGGCGGGGGAGGTGAGTTCAGGTGCTCCGGAAGGGTAAGCAACCCTTCTTAAAGTTTAAGAACCTGGTTTAAGCATGGATGGTGTGCTCTCTTTTTGCAGAGAATATGGGAATCAAAGATACCAAGGTATCAATAGCCAGAGGAATCAGGGGATAACATACAAATGTGGTGAATATTGGACAAACAAGGACCTCTGACAATCCAGAGGTGGGATCAGGTGCCATGGAGGAGTATGCTGCCCTGTTGACCGTCAAACTCGCCTTGAGTCCTCAGTCAAATTCAGATGATATAATTGAGTGTGTTAAGAAATTTAAAGGAATATTTACACCACGTATAACGTATTTAAGTGTGAAAAGCATCTCGAATCAAGGTCATCTTGAATTCTGATTGGCTGAGATACTAGATTCTCAGACTTAAGTAAATTCTGAAGTTTTATGGTGCCCAGCCCAGATGAATTAATTGAGTATGTTAAGAAGTTAAAAGGAATATTTACATAATGTATAACGTACTTTTTATATAAACTGTAATCAATAAGTATCAGAGATTCCACGACGAAGTTCCTTTTGCCCCCATAACTGTAGTCATTGACCATGTTATCGTTATAGTCGATTGACCGACGGTCAGTCAGATGAATCATTCTACTGTCCATGTAGTTGACCCGTCGTCTTCTAGTTGATGATGAAAATCGATCTGAAAAGAATAATGACCATTCTGGTAAAATCGTATGTGTACATGTTTCATGCAACGAAATGACCGTTGGTTTTAACGGTATGAACAGATTAGAAATTGTGGTCATTTCTTGTGGGGGTGGGGTGGTTATTACGAAAAAATAATAGTCAGGTATAGCGATCAATCTCACAATTATTTTAAAGAATGCAAATAAAGAATTCATGGATATACCAAAGGTGGGGTAAGATGACTAGGGCAAGTAAGCATCCGCTATCAACCGGTCACATCGATTATGTTTATCTCGAAACTACTTATATCTAGCCTTACTGTCAGACCTCAATTTAAGACCAACTTATTTAAAAGACAACGCCACATTCAAGACCATCGGAATCCAGTCTGTACTTCATCATTCTGATTCACTTACAACTAACCTAGACTTTTTTTTTGGGACGACACCATCAAAATTGACACCACTTGAACGGGCATAGCATCAGGAAATGATGCTAGCTTTTGATGAATATTTTTTTCTTTTTTTTTGAAAGTCAAACAAAAACCATCTAAATTATCAAACCAAGTTAATTTTGGGATTCTACTGCAGATGCAATGTTCAATCAAAAATCGCTAGCATGCATATTTTTACATTCAGTGCTATGCAAAACATCCTAAATTTTTTTGCCAGATTTTCAGTGTGTAGATGCGTTGATTTACTGGAGAAATTATTTTGTTAGAATATCTCACGCTCATCAAATCACTGGTAGTTTTGCAGATTATAAAACCATCTGAATTGGTAGAACAACTTTTTACACTTAATATCAAACTTGCTATTTTTCCTGATAAATTTGTTTTTCGTATTTGTTATGTAGTAAAACCGTCATCGTAGCTTCTGGTTTAAGTTCAAAACTGTTATCGAAAAGTGTTTTGTAAATAAAAACAAATTTCTCGTTATTCAGATCTTATAACTTCGTTATCATCCGTTACATAAAATAAACAGGCCTGTTAATTATGTTCCCCTTAATAGATCATTGACATCACTGAAAGAAAATGTTTGTATAACATCAAAATAACCTTTAAAGAAGTGCATACTTGACGATTGCACAAAACAGAAAACGTTCTCAAATGCAAAAACAACACTATAAACAACAAAGAAAACACGTGTACTATAACCTTTACTTGTATTAATCAATCTTTATATATCTCAAACCTGGCACACCCCCTCCATGCAGCTTTATTAATATCATTTTTCAGCGTCAATGTACTTCTCACTGTAGCCCGGGGAACATCTATTTAAGGGACATGTCTTTCGTGGCTGATTTAAAATTAGAGTTATTTAAAGGTTTGTTTTCTTTTTAACGGTTGTTATTGATAAACATAGTCTCTAAAATTGCATCAAAACATATAATTCACTCAATCTTATATAAACAAATCTTGCACCTGTTCCCTTATGTAAAAGTGTATTTACATGTACAACAGTATTCGAAAAATTGCGCTAAAATCTAAGTTATCTGGTTTGTGGCCATCTCCGATTGTGACATTCTTGTATTCGAAAATTTGTGACACGGCGGGTGCCGCGCGCGAAGCAGGAGTTGCTTACTCTTCCGGAGCACCTGAACTCACTCCTGGTTTATGATGGGGGTTCGTGTTACTTATTTTTCGTGTCTTGTTGTGTTGATAGCTGTTTGTGTTGTCTCTTTTTTGTTTGGCCATGATTTCGTCTGCCATTGGATTTTTGATTCATTGATCCCCCTTGGTATCTTCTACAGTCAACTTTTTAAATTCCTATGGATACGTTACTAAATGCTGATTTAGGGCTTAAAATATAGCTGATGATTTTACTTAGCCTTACTAGGCAGTGGGGTTTCTGTAACGTACCCGCACCTAATGTGATACGAAACCGCGGGTCAGAAGCCGATCGTTCCTCCTCAGCCTCGAATCCATGCCCCTCCCCCGGTCTGAAAGGTAGCACTTTTCCATGGAACTACGGGAGCTCTCGGTGTGGATGTCAGTCTGAAATATTATAATGTTTATTACCTGGAGGAAGTTTGCATTATAAAATTAGCGTTTTGTTCATGCACATATAATAGCGGTTATGTTTTTGTGTTTAAGATGTATTCGATATAATGAATGTTATTGGGTTTGGTGATATTTTTATTTTGAAATGCGTTGAGTATGAAATTCTAAAGGGTAATGGTAAAGGCTTAAATCATTCTTGCTGTTTTGTCTCAAAAAGCTTTTGTATATGCAAAACGTGCTTTAACAAATGGTTATATATAACCCAACACTCTGTTTCCATTGAAACTCTTCATGATATATGTACGCATGTAATAATATGTACATTATGTAAAAGCTAGTGTCACTGTCGTCGACCATTTGATAAAGGCCAAGGGGCCGAAAATTTGTGGAAACAGAGTGTTGTGTTNNAGTGTTGTGTTATATATTTCTACAAGGAAACTTCCCTTTGGAGGAAATTGTATTATATTTATATCAAATGGTTACAGTTGGTTTTTTTTATATCAAATACAAAAATATTCACATAATTTGTCTTTGATTTTTAAGTCAAAATACCCAATAGTTCGTCTTTTTCTTTTACCTTCAACATAATAGCTCGAAGTGTATTTCTTAAATTTCGAAACGTAGAAAAGCCGTAGGTAAGTTTTCGAATCAATTCATGCATTCATTCATTGATTTTCAATATCAATTGATAAAATCATTTTGATCAATGAAATTCCTTTACGTTATTTAAACGAGGAAACTTACCAATGTAAAAATGATGGATCTCTCACGCGAGCATTGGCTTATTGTTCATTCCTGCCTTAATTTTAGGAAATTGGTGTCATTAAGAATAAGGCCCGAGGAGGGACGAATATAACAGCAGAATACACAGAACTACTAAGAATTCCGAGTGTCGTAAGTTGTATTTTAATTTTTCAATTCATCATTTTTGATATATTTAAAAGTAAACGTCAATACGTCGTCCGAATAATTTGACTGTCAATTTGGAATTTAAGGTTTTGAATTGTAAGAACATATTATTCGCAAATAAATGCGATAATTATTTAGATTTATTCATACTGAATTCTTGATAACATTCAATAGCGCGTTTATAGGACATCGAATTTGTATTAATACTTTGTACAAGCTGGTTAAAGGGCGGATTGAGAAGCAAAATTTAATATTTTACAGGAATTCATGGAGATTTTCATGGGAGGAGCAAAGATGGACCCTGAATTTGATCCTTTTTTGAAGTACGTACGATTTATTCTTTCTATTATTAAAATTCGACTGTGAGTAATACTTATGATGTATGCTTATTCATAACTTTCACGTAACATGTATCCTTATTGCTCACAGGAAATTCTCCTTCCTCCGACTTTGGCCGCTTAAAGCACTCAAAGACGAACCGGGAAAATACTTCATTACCTATTTTCAGTAAGTATTTTAAGTAAAAGTATTATTTAGATAAATTTTTAATAATTTTCACTATGAGGTAATTCATGAGATGAAGTATTGACGCACTACCGCAATGCCTTGAAGGCTACCTCCGAATAAAGGACACCTGTATATAAAGTCTAGAGCGAGGTGACCTTGATGATATGTATGCAGATGTGTATGTATGTGTGTATAAGTATGTATCAAATAAAGCCGGCTATATATTGTTTGTGGTTATTGATGATTTAAACGTGAAGATATTAATAGAATCTATTTGATAATTTACAAATGTATTTTGCACATAAAGGCTGTACAACAGACAAGGTGTACCTAGCTCAAAGAGAGAGAGAGAGAGAGAGAGAGAGAGAGAGAGAGAGAGAGAGTCGGGATGTTTTTTTTCTGAAATTCTGAACACAATGAGAAATCGAATGCCCATTTTTCTTTAATGTACATACAAAATACGCCAGATATGAATAACAAAAAATTTAACCTTGATAATGTTGTAAAAATGCTTGTTTTGCAGACGAAATGTAACATTAACAAAGGACAGTACTAAATCTGATTGGATATACCTTGTTAAAGAGGTATGCGTTATATATTCAAATTCTCTTCAATTGAATAACAACACTCTATAAGCAAAGCTATGCCACTTTTTCTCTTACTTTTATTCCGCAAGTCATTTGCTTTAAAGCCTGGTTCACCATTACATTGGAACTCACTTATTTTGAAACCTGATGTATGGAAATCCCCCTTTATTTGAAATGCTTTTTATTCCCCCAGAGAAATTGTTTCATAACCATTTTAACCTTTTATATGCATTTTGAAAACCCTGTTTATTTGAAAGAAAAGTTCGTTCCCTTTCGGTTTCAATATGTCCTGTTTCAACTGCATTGTTTAATTTTGATGAAATATTGAATTCTAGGTTCAGAATCGAACAGTTTACAACATAAGCGAATTCTAAGTTTATTGTCTCTTATTGTACATAAGTCATTAACAGATTAAAACCCTATTACTGTTGAATGCCGCCACGTTCTTACTGACAAGTATTGGAAGTGCAATTAAATGCCAATTTAACATGTAAAGATTAATTGATTGGTTGTATTGTCGTTTAACGCCCCACTCAAGAATCTTTTACTTACATGGAGATGTCATCGTGTGCCAGTAAATGGCGACAAATTTTGAATATGCTTGGCCTAAGAGCAGGGAGTGTTCTTCTTTAATATGCCAACAACTACTATGACACGGAACCTCCATTTTACTACCTCATCCGAAAGACAGGGACAGCTAACCGTTACGTGGCTTGAGCTCGAACCCCGGCTCTCACAATCAAAAGTCGAACACGCTAACCACTAGGCCACGACGGCCCACAAGCGAAGAAGATAATTCACCCGCAATAGTATTTTTGGCAATTGCACAAGGTATGCCAATGCATACATGTAAAAATAATGAATATACTCAACTACGCTGCATTCAGTCATCAGATCGGTTGAAAATGTAAAATTCATTTCTTGTTAATTCCATTAAAACGTTTCTGTAATATTTCATTTTTTTCTATATTTAGGGATCTCTCCGTGTTTTAAAAAAGCTGGAGAAAGTGAAACCATGTGTGAACAAAAGGACTGGAAAGTACAATGACACTGCTCATACAAACGGATATTTATCCTTCCTGACACGTGACACAGACTTTGACAGATTTGCCAGTTATCACGAGTTAAAATTACCTCCTCCATTGGAACCGGACACGGACAGTGTCTCCGATGGGAACGACTCGAACTCTGTATATAGCTCAGGAGACCTTCAATCGTTAAATGCCGTGCCATTACTGAAGAAACTTAATCATATATTACGTCCACATACCGCACGCAGTATGCTACTATCAACACCCTCGGGTAGAGAAAAACGCCCGCCAAGGTCAGCCGCGAGTGTAGGAACGTTAGATCATGATTACCAGGTATGAATTTTTGATATTTGTTGTACTACCTTGTTTTTTAAAAATGTCTTTTGACACATTCAACATTATTTTACTTTCATCATCAATGTTCAACGCTGCTGCGGACAATATAAACTTAGACGTATGCTAAGGTCTGTCCAAAAATTGCTCGCGTGGAAAGCCAATCCCAGATGATAACATTTCATACATGCTGTCGCTGTACAGCTCTCCTTGTCTTTAAACTATTTAGGTCTCTCGCCTCTATTCATTGCGCGTTCGAGCCTGTTTAGAACCTCCTAAGTTGTGTAAATGAGAAAGTTGGCAAATTTTTAAAGGTGACCGATGGTCTCTTTCCGAGTATGCGGTTCTGTCCTCCATCAATAAATACTGGCAGCAACCTTATTACTGAAAGGTTGTCGAGTGTAGCGTGTGGTGACTTATGTGGTTCCAGTAGACACGAAGGAAAAGTGAGTAGTAACAAAAATATCCACCTTTCTGCCAACGGAACTTGTTCCTCATAGTAGATCTATTCCGAATGTGTGAAATAAATTCAATTTTGTTGTTGTTGTTGCGTTGTTGTTTAACGTCCCACTCAAGAATA
>JACSZP010034048.1:2414-16214 GCA_016161895.1 Pinna nobilis
TTTATACTAGTGTCTCATCCGAAAGACAGGTACGGCCAATCGTACCGTGGCTTGGGATCGAATCCTGGACCTCTCGATTCGAAGTCAAACGCTCTAACCACTAGGCCTCGGCGGCCCCTCTTGAATATTCTAGCCATGGATATTCATAATATGACAAAATATACTGAAACATCCAAATCACCATACGTGCCGAGCATGAGACAAATTTACTCTACGTCACAATTAACAATACTTGAAATCTACACTATGTTATGTGTTTACACCTATTATGTAACTTTCCAAAGATAAGTTGTAGTACATCGTTTTACGACATTAGTTTCATTTTCGGCATTGGTAGATTAAACGACATTTGGCATCGTATGATCTGACAAGTTAATCAATATCCGATGGTGTAAATTCTCCTTCCGTTTTGATATACTGATATCAACCATGTATCAATATGAATTTTTATGGTAACTTATAAGATATATACCACAAATTTAATGGAACATTTGACAGGCAATAGATCCATTCTACATCTTCGAGTTCTTTTTGAGTTGTCATGAATGATGTACTTACTAATTCATAAGACATTGATGTTCTATTTTTGGAATAGAATTTATGTTTCATTGATTTGACATATTGTGGCTGAAATTTGTTCTGATTTCCCTCTGCCTCCATTAAAACTCGAGTTTACTAAAAATGCAAATATCTTCTAAATGTCACCCCCGGGTCCTTGTCAATAATATGTGTAAAAAGTTTTACTATTTCATTGGACCGGATGTAAATATAATTGTATTTCTCTATGGAGTTAGAACAAATATATAAAAGACTGAACTAAGATATATTTTAACCTATATCTTTAAATAGGTAGACTAAATGATTCTATTAGCAATTCTATTGGATATTAGACATGAATGTTCACATACCATTTAATGGTGCAAAAATTTCGTATTCCAAGCTTAAGTCAGTGTAGCCTAGATACGGTTTAACTTAAGAATTAAAAAAAATAATGCCACCCAACCCGGAATTTAACTATATTTCAAAAGAATTGATTAAGACACAGTGGGGCCTCATTAATCCGGACTCTTTCGTTCCCGAGCAAATTGTCCGGATAAATGAACCGTCCGGATTACTGAAACGTATACTAGTATATAATAAGGACCAATGCAATTTGAAAATTTTGTTCCCTGGGAATATCGGCCGGAAGGTAAAGCATCCGGATAATTGAGTTGCAGATTAATTAGCCTCGACTGTAAATATATCTCAAGGCCCAAGTACTGTTCTCAAGAAATACAATAATCTGATACCAGCATTCTAAAAAGATCTCTGAATAGTAAACGGCCATAAGGAAATATACTTGAAAACGGTTAATCGGTCATTACTTCTATTGATTGATTATCTAGTACATAAAGTTCGAAACATCCCATTTGTAGTAGAACTTCGCTAGATTCCCCTTGAAAACTAAAGAAATTAGTCTGATAGGTACCTATTCTATGACGTCTAGTTATAGAAACTTGCGGTTGTACGATTACGTCACCGAATCCTTGTAAAAGGCTTCAAAATGTCCGGGCTTGAAACAAAGGTGAAACGACGGGTGCAACGCGCGGAGCAGGAGTTGCTTAACCTTCCGGAGCACCTGAACTCACCTCCGGTTTAGTTGGGTTCTTATTACTCTATCCTTTTTGTTTTAAGTGTTACTGGTGTATGTGGATTACTGTTGGTGGTATCGTCTCTTTTTGTTTTGGCCATGGTGTTCTCTGTCGTGGATTTTTGAATTTGGAACGTCCCTTTGCATCTGCTACTTTCGCTTTTTTTCGTTGGTCTTCAACACTTCGTGCCATTGATAATTGATTTTATTTATTGATTAGCTGTATCGTTGTTTAACGTCTCACTCAATAATCTTTCACTTATTTAGAGACGTCGGCGTGTTTCCGGTGAAGGGCGAGCAATTTTGCCTTTGCTCGGCACTTGTGGCCGTAGGGCAGGGAGGGTTCTTTAACATGCCAACACCTACTAAGACACGGAACCTCTGTTTTTACTGTCTCGAACCCCGGATCTCTCGATTTGAAGCCAAACCCGCGAACCACATTATCCACGGCGGTCCCGCAGTTTATTTATGTATCCCGATCGATTATTATAACAGAAGCTATTATGTAGAATGTAGAGATTACTCTAAAATTGATTTGCCTACAAGGACGCCTCGTTTTATTCCACATTTGTTTTCTGATGCGATCTTTTAGAATTACATATTTTATGGCTATCTTGATATCTGTATTTATCGTTTACAGTCAAGCAAAGGTGATTGACACTATCCTTAATCTGTATTAAAATACATAAAACATAGCATTGCAACGATGAAGACAGCATAAACAACGCAATCAATTCGCTTCAACGGTACAACTATAAATTATATTTGCTTCGCGGTTCACGTGGGATTTTTGACAAATTGGTAAAGTATACATGTCATATTGGAACTTGATTCGTTATTATATGACGTCTGATTCAAGACTCTTTCGCTTATATAGATACATCACCGATTCAGATAAAGAACAACGAATATGGTCATTGAGCAGTGAGAGTTCCTTGACATGGCGATCCCTACCGTGACACGAAACATAGGATTATCCAAAGATCAGGAAAAGCATGACCTATCGCCCAAAGCATGGGTTCGAACTAATAACCTTGCGATCGGAAGGCGAAGACGCTAACTACTGAGTCAGGACGACTCTCATAATTAAATTGCTGGAAACAGCTTGTATAAAGTACATCTTCAGACACGGAGATCGTGGGTTTGAATCTCGATCGAGGCTAATGGCTCTTCCTGCGCTTCGGATGAGACTATAAAAACAGTGGTCCCGTTTCATTGTACTTAACTGGCTGCACGGTAAGAGCCCCAAACTTCTTACTGGCCATAGATACCAAGGAAAGGTTCACCATCTTCTTTTTGGTGACATCTGCAAATACATAAAAAAAAACTTTAAAATGTGGCGTTGAACAACAATACAAGACCAGTAAACGTCTGTAAGGGACAGCATAAATGTTTCAAGCTTATAGAGTGCAATGAACTCCAGATGTAAGTGATCAGATGTTTCAAAAATAGTTTAGGACATTTTTTCATCAGGTTGAAATGAGTAGAGATGGTAAAATGGTAAATTAAGGTATGTATCGGTGGTCAGACAGTAGGCTTGGTGCAACAGTACTGAGTTTCTAAGGAGAACCAACAAACATAAGAAAGGTTTTTCATTCACTACAAGTCAGGGGCTGTTAAAAGGAAAGTGTCTAAGACAACGTCCTAAAACGCGATAAGCATATCCGAGCAGCTGGTTTTAAAATGAGTTAATAATACGTTACACTTGACCCCAACAGTCAATGACTGACCCATGGAGTAACCGAACGTTTCCTGACCAAGTACTCTAGCCATTTGTCCACTTTTTACTTGACCGATGATGGAGGAAGCACTTGAACGCATGCGAAATGTAAAGGACGTCAACTTTTTAAAATAAATCGAAGCAATAATTGTAAACAATATAATGTGCATGCCATTTTCTGAAATATTCAAAAGAATATCAGTTTCAGTTTTAACGTGTTTTAAGAGACTCTATTAGAATATGCAAACGGTCACCAAACACGGGTAGTGTCTTAAATCAGGGGATTTGAACATACTGGATTGGATACATTTACATCACATAAGATAGATAGTCCCTTAATTCATTTTCTTTAAGTTGTGTTATATTCTACCCTTGTCGACCTCAGATACACAATGCAAGATTCGTCTATTTTCTATAGGCCTTAGACGAATATCAGAAATTTTGTCCGTTAAAAACGTTTCATATTTCTCCAACCGGTTTCACATGTGTAGAGATATTCATAGTTGAGTATATAAACGTTATAAGTGGTATCGCCACGATTATACATGTATTATACATTGTGTGGAATTTATAGAACGTTTCAATTATAAATATATATATATATATATATATAGAGAGAGAGAGAGAGAGAGAGAGAGAGAGAGAGAGAGATTGCATTATTTAAACTCGACATCGCTTCACAATTAGACAAAATGGAGGATTTATTCTAATTTGCTTAGTCACATATATTATTCATATACTCGCCAATGGAGATGTGTTTCAAGGTATGCATTAAAAGATTTTCATATTACTAAGTAAATATGAATGATTAATCATTCTGCAAGACTGAGATAATCTTTTAGGCAGGCTAGACTGCAGTTCTAAAAAAGTCACAATCTATCATACTTCATTTCGAATTCTTATTTGGTATGGCAGTGTGGTACAAATACATAAATGCATCAAGGTAGTATCGCTTGTCATGTGGCCGACCAGTAAAATACAACGTAAATTCAAAACAGGAAAAAACTGTCTCTGTATCTGTGTAAAGTCAACATCTAAAGTACCCTTAAGTTGATCTTAATTTATTGCAAATTATTGAGAGTAATTTATTGATTAAATGCTTTGATAAGTTTTATTTTCTTTCGTCTGGTATTTCTTTTTATCTCGAACATTTGAAAAGGAAATATTTGAATTTAAAATGACCGGGGAATGCATTACTGTGTTGAAATGAAAGTGACAGGTCTAATAATTTCGAAAATCGCTTGACCATTTGACCCTTAACAGATGGACCTCAGACATACTCAACTTGTGGTCAGTTTGTGAAAAATTTTAAATGAGCACTTAATTTTCGTAAATGTTAACACAGAAGGAACAGAGCTAGAGCACATAAAATTTATAGTCATAAGCAGTACCCGGGGTGCTATTTTATAGCGTTGCATTACAATTAATCATAAATAAATTGTTAATCGTTTCATATACATTTCAAACTCGCATTTGCTCCTACTCAAAAGATCGGAAATTATGAAAATAGTTTATACAAACAGTCAAGAAATATTATAAGTAGTATATCAGTATTAAATGGTATCCGTAATTTCTGTAATCCTCATTTTATGCATAAACTATTGATGGTTCGACCATAAGGTGGAAGTCTCTCTTCTCTCTCTCTCTCCCGAAAGATCGGAAATTATGGAAAGAGTTTAAAGAAACAGTCAAGAAATATTTTAAGTAGTATATCAGTATTAAATGATAACCGTAATTTCTGTAATCCTCATTTTATGCAGGAAATATTGATGGTTCGACCATAAGGTGCAAGAGAGTACTCTCTCTCTCTCTCTCTCTCTCTCTCTCTCTCTCTCTCATCCGAAAGATCGGAAATTATGGAAAGAGTTTATACAAACAGCCTAGAAATATTTTAAGTAGTATATCATTATTAAATGATATCCGTAATTTCTGTAATCCTCATTTTATGCATAAACTATTGATGGTTCGACAATAAGGTGCAAGAGAGTACTCTCTCTCTCTCTCTCTCTCTCTCTCTCTCTCTCTCTCTCTCTCTCTAACCCCGTAAACTTTTTAAATATTTCAGCGTCTGGGTCGAAAATAGAAATTCCTGCGGACGGTCAATGAGATGTCTGCGGTCATCTCGGTGACATTGTATTGTAGTTCCATGGTCTGTTTAGCAACATACAAACCGTTTAAATAGCTGACATTTGGTTAAATGACCACAAGTGAATCAAAATTGAAATGAATGTCCATTCAATAATATGAGAACATATGTTAACCTCAGAAAAGGAGTTATTTTTCGTTTGCTATCATTTACAGTGACTATATTTAGCTAGTTAGATAAAGATTATATTTTTTTAACTGCAATCGACATTTTACCGAACTTGGAGGGTTTCCGTGCACCATGTTCGACGGGTGCGGCATGCCGATAGGGGCCGCTGCTGACTTCTTCCGGATACCTGGTCCCATCCCGTTAAGGATTTGCATTTGTTTTTACTTGTTGAGACCGTTATTGTCCTGGACTTGTCACATATAAGGACTGGTTTTTCGGTGTCTTTCGGTACTTCTTCAATTTTACATCATATACGGATTAATTATTCCTTTTATTGTAATCTTGATGAACAGCGTTTCAACCGTAAACGAATCTAAAAAGAGAGTATTTTAAATTTACAAACACATTGATATAATACAACATTAAAGCAATTCGAAATTACAAATAAATAACAGCTAGAGCTTTTCAATGAATTTAAACAAGGAGGCTTGGAGAGAGGGAGAAAGAGGAAGCTTCCTCTTGGAACGCGAATGATGAAAATACAATGGTCATGTAAAATTAGCAGCTTGTTTAACATAGTCCTGAATTTAAACAAGATAAATTCGTTTTGTGTATCGCTATATGTACGTGAAGCAGTCGACAACAATAATAAACAACTTTATAAGAAGCTGGGACATCATTTATTTTAAATTCTGAGACGAGAATGTGTATCAATTCAATTCAATTCAATTCAATTCTTTATTTCTTTGTATCAGAGATGCATAAGATATTTACATGTATACATTTATAGAGAAGAACAATAAATAATTATAACAGAGAGTGAGTGGTACATAAACCTGCAACTTATAAATGTTAAGATCTACGTAGCTGGAAAATAAGAATGCCGCAGCGATGATCTGTAACTACATAGCTTTTTTTAAAAAATATTTGTAATTACCAAGGGCAAAGAACGACAAGAACAGCTATGCCACTGTAGGTAATTAAGCATCTGAAGGAGCACTGGATTATTTCAGTAATTACGAACGTAATTAATTGAACGGAAATGCTGACAAAAGCTCGCATTAGTATAATCTCTCGCTAGAGAGCCGAGCTCTTCTAATGCTAATAAGTCTGGGTTGATATAGTTGACGACCTGTATCGAGTTCAATGACCAGATGGATTTTGAATGGGAACCTAAAAGCTGTCAGTGAATATGAATAATTCATCAATCATTTTTCCCCCTTTGCATACTTGAACATGGAGCGGCTGAAGTCTGCAATGTTAGAAGTTGAAACAAATTTCTTACTAATTAGGTCTAGAAGGTTGTCTGTGTTTTTTCTCCTGAGAAATGAAATACTAGACAGGGAAGCGTTATTAATTTACTTAAGTTATCTTTCATCCATTTATCTTTTTGTTGATTTGTTTATATATTTGTTTACATATTTATGCATTTTTTTCAATTATTTATCTATATTATATATAATTCTTAACATTCCTCTGAAGTTTAGCAACTCTGCCAAGAGTACGTATCTATCTATCTATCTATCTATCTATCTATCTATCTATGTATTATCTATCTATCCTACCTTTTTACATGTATCTACCTATCTATCTATCTATCTATCAAAAGATAATCTGAATATACATATATTGGGTGGTTAGCCGCATTATTGTTTAACGCCTCACCCAAGAACCATTCACTTATATTGTGATATCGGGCTACAAATTTCGGCTTTTGCTTGTCTTTTTTTTTTTTTTTTTTTTTGCCAACGAGCAGTTGTCTGGCATCTCAAAATATATATGCAACAATATAACTAAATTCACTGGGTTTTTCCAAAATGCCCGGTATCATTCAGCATTTTATCTATTTATTTATTTATTTATTTATTTATTTATTTATTTATTTATTTATTTATTTGAGTTGCAACTTTAATCAACAACTTTTTAAGAAACTGAGGCATGCTACTTTGAAATCGCCGTCTCGAACCTTTACGTAGTCCGTTATATAAATGTTCTGCATTAATTCGATCTGATCTGCTATCGAGGCATCAATTTGAATATGTAGATAATATATTGCAAATCAGCAAAAAAACATCCAAACCCTAGATTAAGCATGTCAACAACAGCTGTGACCATTTTCCCAATCTGTGGCTCTTTGAATGTATACTGTAAATCCGGTTTTATTCACGAGAATTTTATTTTCGCGTAAATACGCGAGAGCACTTATTAACGTCTCGCTTAATATACAAACCCGAAATAAAATGCTCAATACAACATAAACTTAGAATACTTAACAAGCAACCACGCGAAAATATAGTGTCGCGAATAATTGCATGGCTATTGATTCGCCAAAATAAAGTTCCGCGATAATTTCTGGATTTACAGTACTATTTTTAGACTGATCTCTATTCTATGTTTAACATTGACCATATTCACTTTCCAGCAGTTTGTTTAATCAAATGCAATGTAAGGTGATTTGCATTACGTTAAACTGCTTCGTTCGTTCATCAAAGACATTTTATGTTTGTAAATTCAATGCAATGAATTATCGGTGTGTCATTCAACTGTTTAATGTTATGTGAAATTGACTAGGTTCATCAGAAATGTACATCTAATAAGATTACAAACCTAACTTTAAGGCATACATAGTTCCTACTCGTTTTATCTGAAATCGATATTTAATCTTCTGTCTTTTGAAATTCCTTCAATTTCTGATGCATATTTCTAGGTAGATATAAGTAGATCATTTGTCATTTTGTATACAAAATATGGTCAATCATCGATAAAAAGATTTCAGGGGTTTAGCATTTGGTAATATAATTTTGATCGGAGAACCCGCGTTACTATTTCTCGCAATGCAAGAAACGATATTATAGTAATTTTCATTGATGAGCACTGATTTAATTTCTTCCCTGAAACCAAACAGATCATTTACCGATTGAATGGCTCGTGTAATGAATGCAATCACACGTAAATTCTCGACAATGCCACTCTGTGTTGCAACGGCGTCAATGCATTAGAGTCCATGTTGGCATCACTGGTCGATACGTTTGGTAGTGGCGCGAATATGTGACCTTAGAGAGAGGTTATCGTAGGATAGTGACCGAGCACTAGACTCATCTCTGTCGTTCACCATAGGAATTTACGAGAGAAAATTGCTAAAAACATCACAAAGATACTGCTGAACAGAATGAGTTTTCCATTCACTAGCTTTTTTATTTGCACATGCACTCCAGTTGTTCACGAAAGAAAAGGGGGACTATAAGATCGGCGGTTAAAACAAAATACATTATATCTGAGGTGAAAGATAAACATTTTTTTTTTTAAATTTGTAAATAAAGTAGGACCTGAAGTTTTTTATTAAACTGAACAGCGGGTGGACATTGAAAAGTAGTAGGACCTTATCAGTAATGTTTATGAATAACTCTATCGAGATTTTTAAGCAAAACTATGCGTATACTCAAAGTCTTTCTCGTTAAATATACTGAACAATAAAATAATCTTTTCTTGAACAAATGGAGTCGAAGATACCAAGTGGATGTTCAAAAATCAGTAATCGAACGATAGACAACACCATGCTCAAAACAAAAGAAGACAGTACTGTTGTTGTATTGTTGTCTAACGTCCAACTCAAGAATAGTTCACTCATATGGAGACTTCACCGTGTGCCAGTGAAGGGCGACAAATTTTGCCTATGCTCGGCACTTATTGTCGTAGAGCGGGACCTCGGACTATACTGTCTCATCCGAAAGACAGGGACGTCCAACCGCAGCGTTGCGCTGCGCGGATTCGAACCCCGGACCCTTCGATTCGAAGTCGAACACGCTAACCACTCGACCCCGGAGGCCCCGGAGACAGTTCTACAAATATCAACTCTTGCAACAAAACATTAAGACACCGGTATGTTGACTATTTTCAAATGAAATAGATATGTTCGGAGAATTTATTGATACAATTTACTGTACAACAGCCGCAAACATCACGTCAACTCACAAATATTACTAAAGACAGAAATTCATCCATAACTAATACTATTGCACGTCTAAAGCAAATACTAGAAATAGTATTTGAAGTAGTGATAGTAGTCGTAGCACTACATCTGCTCGGCTACTGCTGCAGCTTCTATGGCAGCTACAATCCCTGCTACTACTAAAACTACTGCTACCACTACTACTTCTACTACTCTCGCTGCTGTTGCTATTACACCTACATCTACTAATACTTCTACACCTACTGTATCTACTACTACTACTACTACTACGACAACTACTACTACTACTGTTACTTCAAAGTCTACTACTTCTACTACTAAAACTGCTGGTGCTGCTACATGTACTCCAACTACTGCCACTTCTAATACTACCATTACTTCTATTACTACTGTTACTACTACTACTACTACTACTACTACTGCTACTGCTGCTGCTCCTTTCTGCACTTTTACTTTCATTCCCTTTATACTATAGCTACCATCAATCTTTTAACCAATGTTATTAAAAACCTTATTCGTTTTACAGCTTATTGTAATGACAGCAACTGTCATTGCCACTTCCACAACTACTGTACTTAATGTTGTCACACTGCTACTCGTGGACATAAAACCAATAGCAACTTATACTTCGCGAAGCAGTAAAATATGGATGTTACATATTATGTTGAACAGCTCAGTGGCCATACGTGCCGTTCAGTGTCCAAATATTAAACGCTTTCATCAGAAGTAACTTATCAAATATAATTCAATTTTTATGTTTTAGATTAAACAAAGCTTCAATATATTTTGCAGTACTATTTAACAAATCTCAGAATATGGAATTATTCTGCTAGGACATGAGCAAAAATTGCCAACAATGTAACAACTTCAGGTAGTGTAGAAAAGTTGTTGTTGTTGTTGTTGTTGTTGTTGTTGTTGTTGTTTACTGTTGATGTTGTATTGTTGTTTAACGTCCCACTCATATGGAGACCTCACCGTGTGCCGGAGGTCTCATTAATGTACTTACACCTACTGTGACAAGGAAACTCGGGGTTTTGGGGTTGTTTTTTTTCTTTAAAAGAAGTAGTATATAGAAGTTGAATGATAAATGTATAATCTTTGTGCAGAAAGTAATCAATATAGATTCTTAGTACATGTATTATTATTTAAGCTGGAAAATGGCTACAATTTACTTGCATAGGTTTTTTCACCTTTCGACGTCAAACTTAAAACCTTAATGTAAATATGATGGCGTGAAGCTTGTATTGGTTCCGAGAAGCTTATAGATCCACCTGCCCCATTACATAAACTGACAAAGTGAAAAATTTCTCAGTCAGCAGTTGCAGATTTGTGAATTAAAACTCTTATCTCTCGCCACTTTATATATTTGTCTAAGAATATTTATAATTCTGCTTATAATCATTTTTTTTTTACTTATTCTATTCTGTGTTTGTGAATACAAAGATGTCAAACAAGCATATTAAAGGAATTTTTGTAGTTGTTTCCAACAAATGACATTGGTAGGCTTCCAATAAATTATTTTGATACGTTTTCAATAAAAGCCATTGGTAAAAGTTGTTGTTGTTGTTTTAAAGTCCCGCTCAATAATCTGTGATTTATAAATAGAGACGTCACAACATGCGTAATTACGCGGGAGCTCTTCCTCGCGAACATAATGTTCTGACTTAATATACTAACCTGAAATTAACCAGCACCATATTACATAAAGTATATTATACTTATCATGCACACGCGAAAATATAGTGTCGCGAAAAATTACATAACTATTGATTCGTCAAAATAAAATTCCGCGAAAATTCCTGGATTTACAGTATTTTACCCTGAGGACAGAGAACAGCAGATTTCACAGAACTGGTTTGAACCTTTGACCTCACGATCTGCAGCCAAGTACGCTCGCGGCGGATCCACGAAGGTTCTCCTTACATAATTGCATCGCAAAGGTTTAAAAAACTAACAGTATTTTCCTATTTTTAGAACTAATAAGTTACATAAGGATCATATACCATTACATTCTTTGTCGTCAGCAAACAACCTCCCAATACAAAATAACAACAACAAAAATACACGTATAAATTCAGAAAAGATATTTTTAAAGTAAAATGAACGTATTGATTACTTGGTATTAACAATTTTTTACTTAGATTTATCAGGAAAAAAATTCATTGGGTCATCGGTAAAAATCGACATTTTCATCATCGTTGCCGTTATTGTCGTCGTCATCGTCATTATCGCCGTCGTTTGCGTTGCGTCTTTATTTACAATGAAATTGCGCGATATAGAATTCAATTTGATTTACTAAGGACATACTTCTAAGAGCATATTTCAATTTCATTGACATACGGGATTAAGGAAAGGTCTTTAACCCTACAGATGCTACACAGGTAAACACAGATCAATATTGTCTTGTATAACCCTTCAAAGACGCACCGACGAAAAATGCATGTTTCTTATTTCATTCAAGTTTTTTTTAGACTTGACATCAGTAGAAAAGACGTGGCAATAACTTGCTGAAGGACACGACTTGAACTAAAGAAACCTTTATACTTAATTTCGCTCCATCGAAATTGAATGTGAGTAGTACTACGGAGTCAGGAAATCGGTTAAAAGGTCAATAGCTGCGGTGGTTGACCGAGTGAATGGTCGCAGAAAGTAGTCCCGGCAAATGTAGCTCCGCCTATTATTAAAATGTGTATGGAAATTGAGGGTTACTAGACGTATGGCGGGAAACGCTGTGGACCACCCATCAGACAATTATTTTTCACGGTCGCCTGCTTGTATGACAAATTGCGGAAAGCTTTCATGTAAGAGTTTTTGCTCTTTGCTCGAAAAATTGCTTTTGCAAATTGTTGGTTTTTGCTGATGGCTGTAGAACATGTATCATTGTTTATGTAAATCTGTATTTGGTTGATGGTATATTGTTAAGGATTTAAGGAATTGCTCAAATTTTCAACATAGAACAATTTGGGTAAAATTAAGAACACATGGTAGTTGCTTTTTTGTAACATACGGAATAAACATCGTTAATGCCGGAAATGCAATTTTTCAATGCGAAATAAACGAATGACGAAAATTTGAGAATCTCCCGTTAAGGAAACTAAGTCTGTCTTTTTAAGAAACTCGTGGTTTGAGTATCATTGATTACTAGTTACTAGTGTACTTAAATCGTTTGAATCTTCCTTGCTTTTTCCTTTCTATATTTTTTTGAATCGATATTCTATGACAGCTGTAAATAAACCTGGTTTATACTGGTATACCAAGAATTGTTACTTTCTGTGTAATCTATATACTCTTTCCTTGACACTAATTCCATGTAATTGTATTTTTTTTTTAATTTTATTCAATTCGTATACATGTATATGCCCATTGAACGGTACATTTGCTTCCCGGGCATGAAAGCAAACTAAAACATCAATCAACTATAGTTGATAGTTAATTTGAAAGTATCTACTGTACTTAATTGGCATGATCGCATATTACATACATACATACATACATACATACACGCACATTAATACAGAATCATTTATTCACAAGGCAATCGCAAAAATAGGATAAAAGAATTTTTATAATAGAATGATGAATATTTGGAGATAATATTTCGTCTTATCTTATAAATATCCTGTCAAGTTTATGTCATAAAAATTTGAATCGCATAAATCTGTTATTTCAGACATAAAAATACTGAGCCTGCCACAACGATTACTAGCAGATACCACCTTTAAAACAGAAGTGACGTCAATATTCCACTTACCACTTCGAAATCTGACAGGTTGCGCTGTTCTATATAACTAGTCAGAGAAGCATCTTGCAACATCCTTCCATAATTTTTTGTTGTGTTCATGTTACCAAAATTAAACAACAACTAAACAGAGGTATATCTGGCACAAGTTGGCTATATGACTTTGACATTGACATTAAGTGACGTCATAAATGTTATCCTTTGCGAGTGTTTATACATATTTGCAATCGGAAGTGACGTCAATCCTGGTTTGCTACAAAGCAAGGGAGATGACAACTTTTTTTTTCGAAAAGGAAAATGAGAGTTATGTCAACAATTTCTTACGTAAGCGTCCCTTTATGTCACTGTATTTTTCATTTCAGAGTTTTCTGAAGATTTAATTTCAAGGTTTGGGAACTAAAAGCATCCGTCGAGTAGTTCTCCAGCTGTGTTAATTTTGTTATACACTAATCATAAACACTGATCTGATTTTACGTGAATATATATA
>JACSZP010034058.1:0-15138 GCA_016161895.1 Pinna nobilis
TATATATATAGGCACGTAAGAATAATTGTTTATGATGTACGGCAATATGTTATTTTAATGTTAGTATATTAATCGAGAAAGTGCTCTCCCGTAAATACGCAAAAATAAAATCGTCGCACATAAATCCGTATTTACAGTATACGGCGTGTGACGTCAGAGAGTTCGAGACGAAAATCGTTGGTGCGAGAAAGAGCTGTCTGAGATCAGGTAAAAAGTTTGGTATCTAGGTCCCAGGGAGGACAAATACATATACTGTATCTTTACTAGTTGTGGTGTCCAAACGTTTCCAAAATTATCAGATCCTTCAGCAAATCCCATAGAAAGGATCACACACATCTAATGCTTTGTGTAAGATATATCGGCAGTAGAGATACTTTGCCTCGATATTGTTCCCATTTCCTGACTTCAACAACTATATCGCAATCAATCGTGATCTTTTATGATTTTAACCAATTTGCTGGAGATAGTTTTATAGATAATTGACACATCAGTCACGATTCTGCAATGCGGAGGTGTTGAATGGTTGTATAAAGCCGATGTATCAATAAACAATAGATGAGAAGAATAAGCTATTCTGCAGCACGTCTTACAAACACCAGATCATCACTTATGCTTCAGTAATACTCTTGATTTTTATATAACTTGACATTCAAGATATCGTTAACTTACGACCGCCGTCCGCTATACAAACACGTAATTCTACACGATAGAATATAATGGGTGTTAGATTGAAGCCTTGCACATTCAGTAAGGATCGAGCATCTTCAAGTGTAAAAAGGTCTCAGAACTCATTAATAATTAACAAGATGTAGCAATATGTATACGTGTTTGATTCATTTCACTCGTGTATTCAAGGATCTTTTTTTCAAATTGTAAACATTGATGATTTTCTGTAATGCAATAAAGCCTACTTCTGTCTTTTTCAGTCGTCAAAATGGCTGGTAAATGAGGTGAAATGAGGGAATTCAATCAACGTGAAAGATTACCTGTATATTTCTATCTTTGAGATATATAGATACATGTATCTCCTTTTACAATAATCTTACGTTCGATTAGTGATATTTTACGTACGCGTTGTAATAATATCGATCTATTGGTGTCAATTTGACTTTTCTGTATACATCTTCATGATAAGGAAAGAATGTCAAACCTACCGAACTGGACAAACAGTACCCGAATTCAATATTCTTTTTTCTAAATCACAAATATTTGGTCTTTGAAATGTACATTCCTTCATTTTCCGTTTGGCTGCATTAGTCTTCATGTGATCAAATCAAACATCGATTATTTGTCTTAATACAAAGATTGTTTTACATGGATAGGCATAGTATCGGCAATAATACTGAAGCTTGAAAATTAATTCGCTCAATTTGACGAAATAAAAAGGAGTGTTGACGGAAATGCGTTTAATTCAATCTCAGTGAGGCGTTAAAAGCCAATTTAGTTGTGTTATGAGAAAATAGATTATATGCTTATTGTTTGTATTCTTACTCTAGGATCACATAATCTGTAAGAGATCGAAGAATATCCAAGTATCCTTTTCCTATGGCTTTTGTGTCTATGGCGGTAGCTTTGCTGAAAAATACGATATCACCGTCAGTTGTTTAAACAACATTAACACACCAAAATACATGTCTTAATGAAAATCAAAGTTGAGGTTTCAAAACCATAGAGGGGTTTAAATACAATATTGTAGCCGAGGCATCTACTTTTTATTCAGAGACAAAACAAAAACGAAACAATAGAGTTAACTGAATCTTAGCTGCCATTCACAAGGATAAGATATGTGAAAGGCGTGTATATTCTACTAAAACTGATTTATTCGTGAAATTATAATTTTCGCCTATGTATAAAAGAACAACTACCGGCGAAATCAAAAGTTCATTTTATATTACATGTTTATTTTGAAATTAAAATGCACCATTCCTTGTTAGTATACTAATTTTAACATATCTGCTCGCAAAATATAAATCCCGAATAAATGGTTAACAAATATTCGCAAAAATTTAGTTCTGTGTATATCAGTACATGTTCCTTTTGTTTTGAAAATTTTCACTGATAAATTTTGCCTTGTCATTGTTTAATTATTATCAAATACACAGGGTTTAAATGACCCTGAAACTAAAGAGATACCACAAGACTTCACATGATTGCTAGTTTAGCATCTTACTTAAGTCACCGATTGTGACTTATTCTTGTATTCGAAAATGTGTGACACGACGGGTGCCGCGCGTGGAGCAGGAGTTGCTTACCCTTCCAGAGCACCTGAACTCACTCCCGGTTTTTAGTGGGGTTCGTGTTACGTTATTTTTAGTTATAAGTGTATTTTGTATTTCTGTTTGTTATTTTGTCTCCTTTTTGTTTTGGCCACGATTTTGTCTGTCGTTGACTTATTCAATTAGGAATGCCCCTTGGTATCTTGTACTTCACTCATTTTAAGTGTAAGTGCAGAGTTTGATTGCTGAAAGTTCAATAGAAGATAAATATCTTATTTATGCATATAAGTATTTTTAGTTTTAATCATGTAAAATAATGAAACTCTTGGTATCCGTCGCTTATGTTTTGACCGATATCATTGAAAAGTTAAAACACCATGAAATTGAAAAAAAACTACAAAAAAAAAACAAAATGAGAACTGGAAATCGAGAGGTGTCATTTACGCAAATATTCATTGAACAATATAGAATTTCAACGCCGAAGCAGAAACAAAAAATATTTTCTTATCATATGATTTCAAATCCTGTAAAATCAAATCATCCCCAGGATGATGGGTATCGCCTTGATAATCTAATATTTACAATATGAATATTTCATGATGTCAATCATGACTTTACTTTCAGGTTTGAATCAATGTTTAGAAATGTTCAATATTCGAATTGCTTACTTAATTATTCAGGTATCAATCTACAGTTATATGAAACATGTTTGATAATTTGAGAATTTCTGTAGGTTCGATGGCCTGTTGGTGAGGTTGGACTGTATTTTAGTTCTAATGTGACACATCTTTGTACATAAATTCGTTTTGAAAGTCAGTCTGACCTTATTACAAACATAAACAAGGCGACGTTTATTTTGTAGCCCATCAATCTTGCTGCCAATTTATTGACTTTGTATAAAATTAAATTTTGCAATGCTACATGATGTTTATGGTCTTGAATAAATGGCTAGTACTTTTATACCGGTGTTTATGCCATACAGTCATAAAACAGAATCCTGACACAAATTACATTTGTCGCGTACCACGCATTTGCGCCAAAAATACACTCCCACGATGAAATATATAGATAAATATCACTGTAAATTCAAATGAAATGAATTAGCAAGCAAAACAGCTAATGTCACGTGATATGTTACTGACGTAATCAGTTATTTATCTGAGGACTGTCTGCATGTCAATTAACGGATCAAGTTTGTAGAACTTGACATAGAACAAAACCCCAGAAATGCTCTAAATCCAATAAAATGGGTGTCAAGGGAGTAGTGGGATGAACTTTGAGGTTATTTAGCATAACCTACGACAGTACAGCTGACCTCCGCGTGTGTGAACACATAAGTGAACGCAAATTTAGCCTGGTCAGTGAGATGGCTACTATTGTCAATTTAAAAAAGTGATAGTTGACAAAAACCAAGGGGGGCAATCAAAATTCAAAACTCTAAAAGGATACAAAACCATGGCTAGAATATAAGGAGACAATAAGATACACAACAATCTTGACAAAAAGACGTGTAAAACAAAAATATAGCAACATGAACCACAACAAAACCGGGCCATGGGGGACTTAAGCTGCTCCATTATAATTATTTTGTAATGGTAGACACATTAAATATTGATGGTTTTTACCATACCAGCATTACGATGGTCTTTACTGTAAAGTTTTCTCTTTAGTATGGCGGTGTACAGACGATGTTAGGCTGTATTTATTATGTTCTAGTTTTAAAATTCATTTTTTTCTAATTTATATCAAAACGCATCGACATTAAGACCCATGGCAAGTAACATGACAGTTCATGACAAATTTGACACTGAAAATTACGCATTCCAAAGCATAAAATAACATTCTATGTATTGTTTATGTTTGGTCATGTACTCACTTTTCCATCAAAAGTCAGCAACAGACTACTTAATTACTTTCTCTTGGTATATTCCACAATGCTATCATCATCATCATTTGATTTATTCTTTTGCCACTTTTTAGATTTGTCTTATTGTTATACCTTCACTTTTTATTCTCTATACTTTCCTATAGTGTAAAAGTCATGCAAATCAGATGTTTGCCTCATTAAGATGTTGACCGAACAACATTTCGATGTTGATTGGTTTTGCGTGAAATGTTGGCCGCTTACGTCACAGTTCATACATATTCGGTATTCCCCGTCATTATCCGTCTATTTCCGCGATAAAGCTATTGCGATATCCCTATAGCTAGATAGTTCCCTGTATATAATTTCGATGAATGATTCGTTTCATACGGAATAATAGAAGAGTGTGGAAAACCAAAATTTAAGGTATCACAAATCATTTGTAGATAGGACTTTCGATCAACATATGTTATGTTGCACCGTCGAACCAAACAAGTACGGTAACATCCAATAAATATGCGTTCAAGCATTATGGATGTAAACGTTACATTATCAGATATTGTTATCACTATGTGTATCGTTGTCTCATTTCAAAATACTTATTACATCAAAGTAATATTTCATTGTATTACGTGTTAATAAATTTTACATTCAAAAAAAAAAAGTAGACGATACCAAATGGGCAATCAAAATTAAATAAGCGAACAACAGACAACGCCATGGCCAAAACAAAAGAAGAAAACTATACAGACAGCAGTCCACACAACACATAATCTATTACGTATATCCGACGTCATAAACGATATATCAGTTCGAATGATAATCAAAATCTCAAATGTCTAAATATTGGATTTGCTCTCTCATAGAATCGGAATGTCATGCAATGTCATGACTAGCAAAGTCTCATTTTCTTGATCGATCAAGTCAAGAATATACTAATTTAAATATTCATCGGGTAAGGTTAGTATGTGAACATCGTATTTTTAAAGTAGGAAATACCGACTTACATTAAATGTGTGTTTGAGTGTGAAAGAGCTACAGATTCATTATACTTCACCCATTTTATTATGGTATACTCTTTCAGCACCATTTCTATGAGTAACCGAATCTGAACCGAATGTTTGCCACGCACAGCTGTTTAAAGTTGTTCACACCCTTTTATGCACAATGTATCTGTATAGTCATGTTTCAATAATAACGACCCCTCGTCTCATCAATAATTAACATTTATTAAGCCCCTATTGATACAGTACGATGTCTAAATAATGCACTTATATATGAAAATAATACTGTTTATAACACATCGTTTTGCATGTTTCCATTGGTGTAAAACACAACAATAAAATCATAGTCTAATTACACTGAGAGTCGAATTACAAACATACGATATTACCAATTATTAGGTAAAATCGACCCATTTGAATAGAAACTGAACTTTAGACTTGATTAATCTTGTGTGATTAATTGTGTTGTTGTTTAACGTCCCACTCAAGATTAATTCACTCATATGGAGATGTTACTGTGTGCCGTGAAGGGCGACAAATTTTGCCTATGTTCGGCACTTCTGGTCGTAGAGTAGGGAGGGTTCTTTAACATGCCAACACCTACTGTGACACTGGACCTCACTTTTTTCTGTCTCATCCGAAAGACAGGTACAGCCTACCACGGATTGGCGCTACACGGATTCGAACCCCGGACCCGTCGATTCGAAGTCGAACACGCTAACCACTCGCCCACGGCGTCCCCTGGGATTAATAGAAGCAGATAATAAATGTCGAGCTATGTGTTTAATGGAGGCTGTTCAATCGCCTTTACCGACAATGACGGCCGACTTGTTACTCACTTACAGTCGAGCCTCAATAATCCGGACGCCAATAATCCGGATGCTTCACATTCCGGACGAAATTTCCAGAGAGCAAACTTTTAAAATTGCATAGATCATATTGATGTGTACGTTTCAGTAACCCGGGTTCTTCGTTTATCCGGACAAACGGGGAAGGAACGAAAGTGTCCGTATTAATGCCGGTCCATTGTATTTCATTTTAGAATTTGCATGCGGACTCGCGTAGGCGTTTGTGATCGGACAACAAGAGGAGGTCAATCATCCGTGGCACCTAGAACCATCTTTGAATGTTCAGAGATCAGTATTTGTATAATGTTCGTTGGATTTGTATTTACTGTCTTCTTGACAAATCTCATCTGGGAAATTGCTTAGTTCTATATATAAATTGAATATTCCATAGTCAAAACAAGTGTGAGATATTTTTCGTACTTGCAGCAATGGCACAGACAGATTAAAACAGCCAAATGTTTTCTATTTCAAACAAAATTTATATGTACAGTAATGAGTCACCTATTACTGAAAGAATATAAACACTAATAATTTGTACAATTAGTTAAAAAAAACATATTGTGTGGTTTTCTCTAGTAATCTCCCGTGGATTTCAATTTCAATTTGAATTTGGTATAGTCAAGACAAATTTCAAAACATCTGCCACTATATATATTTTCATTTCTAATCATTTTACTTATTGCTTAAAGGCCGAACGTTTTTTTTAATCCGTATTGTTGATAAATTTATAAATCATCAGGTCAAAATCGGATCTTCCGAACATTTATCATCTGTCAAATATGGAAAATAGTTGTTTAATTTAGCTAGTTGCTTAGGAAGCTTAGACTTTGTGTAAAATGTATTCGTTATTTTCTGTCATGTATATTTACTTTATACATGTACTATTTATCTAAAAATATTTTAATACGTATGAATCATAGACCTGATCAAAACATTTTCAAAGTTTGGACGATAATGAGTACTTTTTAGATGCTTTTTGGCGTTACAGACAGTTGCTTCTTCAACGAAATGGCGATAGGAAATATTCATATCTGGTGATCTGTTATTCCAAAAATTACTTTGTTAAACACCACTCTGATTCTACGCACAAGTGCTCTGAGGTCGATAACAAAAAAAAGTTAGAGTTCGCCACAGTATTTTAATATTTTCGTACTCTTTGGCGACCGGGTCTTCCAACAGTCTATTGGAATTCCCATAGGGACAAATGGTGATCCTCTATTACCTGGCCAATTTTTATATTCTTATGAGGCAGAGTTTATTCAAAAGCTTCTAAGTGAGAAGAAAAAGTCTCTTGCTGTTACCTTCAACTCGACATTTAGATATATCGACGACGTTTTATCTATTAACAACAATCATTTCCATTCATTTGTAGATTCGATATACACCAGTGAACTCGATATAAAAGACACTACAGAGTCTTCAATGTCTGCTTCCTAGTTAAATATTCTATTGAACATAAACTCATAGTAAACTAACGACTCAATTTTATGATAATCGAGATGACTTCAGTTTCACCCATGTTGTAGTAGCAATATTCCACCCTAACCTACATATGGATTTTATGTCTTTCAACTGATTCGATACGCCAGAGCTTGCTCAGCGTTTGATCAATTTTTAAATCAAGTTGGCTACTGAAAACAATTTGATGTTACAGGGGCTCCAACAGTCTCGGTAAGCTGGGGATGTTTACTCCTCCTAGGCGCCTGATTTCACACCTGGTTTATCCAGGGGTCCGTGTTTATCGAACCTTTATTTTGTATTCCGTGTAGGAATTATTAGATCGATAATTGCATACTTACTGTAAATCATAATAAAAAATGGTTACTAGTCCAACCACATATTTCCTTTTAATATAACCATAGCACCAATTTATTCAATATCTTGAATTCAATTGTAAATTGAGAAATCCGTTCTAAAGCCAAAGAATGTCTGCGAAGAAAGTATTTTTCCCGAGTAAATACAAATTCCTCAGCGTGGAAAATACCTCAATGCAAATCAACCAGCTCGATAAAATTAACATATTGGGGGTTGTAGGAATACATTGTTAGAAATAAGATGGTAATTAGCGTAAAGTTAAGACTTCACATAAGCCGTGGCTGCGAACACTGCACAAATACACATAAATGGCGGAACTTTAAAGTCAATATTCATTGATATGCAGCGTCAATGGTTGTAATGACGCTCATTCAGTACCATTACTTAACCTATTCAATAATGTATATGCAAATCGAGTATTTATTGATATAATCGAGAAGGAAATCTTAGAGCGTGGATTTATTGCCGTATTTGTTCCGAGTCTTTGCTCGGTATTCCAAGTCTGTTGCCCGGTGTCATATCGTTCTTACAGACAGAGCTTAGGACTGCCGTGGACTAGCTTAGTCACTTAGACCACTTAGTCACTTAGACCACTTAGCCGTGGACTAGTGGTTAGTATGTTCGCCTTTTGATCGCGAGGACATTGGTTCGAATCCGGTCCCGAATTCGGGTAGGTGTCGGCACTTGAAAGAACCCTCCCTGCTCTCCAGCCATAACTATAAGCATAGGACAAATTGTCGCCTTTCACTGACATACAGTGACGTTTCTATATAGGTGAAAGATTCTTGATACAAAAAAAGATCGTGTCTTTGTCGGATACTCTACGTCTTAAATCTGGGAAATCGAGGGGCCCGAAATCTGGCATTACTTGATATACGTGACTTTTTATTGAGTGGGGAGTAAATTACTGTTGACACTATAATTCTTTATACTCATCACGCATATGGAAATGTCACCGTTACAAAAATGCGACAAATTTGGCCTATGCTCAGCAATTATGGTAATTGGACAGTGACGTTTCTTTAAAGTGCCGATACCTACTGTGACATGGGACCTCGGCTTAAACTGTCTCATCCGAAGCACAGGGAAAGCCAACGAAATGCCCTATCTATATTCCCTTCAAAGGAGGAGTAAACCATGGTGTCAATATTCACTTGTTCATTTGCGTCCCAAATTCATCAGAACCGGAATGAATTAAAACTTAACTTAAAAAATACTCAACTTTTAAATTTGAAATGACAAACAAAAAATTGTAAAATACGTTCACTTTATATTTTTCTATGAAAATTGTAAGTAAACTATTTTGCGCCTATTTATCCAGATTTTTTTTAAAATAAGTATTTCAGTCTACGAGTGCATTGCAAATAAAAAAAAGCCCCACACAGTATTTTGATGTAGTGGTTAAATCTTAAAGGGAAGGATGTGAAGCAAAACTGAATGTTTTATGCCGTAAAGGAAAAATGCTTTCATTTGTCTTTTGGTTATGAAATATTATTCAGTTACAAAGTCAAAAATGGCCACTTTAATTATCATTGGATCATTTTTCCGATTCACGGAGAATAACTAGGCTACTATTTTGTTCAAAATCATTCGTAAAATAGAAATTGGTCCCTGTCTCCCCCCCCAATTTTTGAAGATAATTGAAAATCTATTCGTTCAGATATTTTGATACATAAACCTTTCAAACTGGGTAAACATCTTAAGTTTACTGTATCATCCAAAATGTCAAAGTTATGCTGCAAAACAATATCTAATGATGAAAAGGGTAAAACATAACTTGGACGGCTATTTGTTTAGAATTTTGATACAAAACCGTTTTACATCTAAGTACATGTATACTATTTCTTAGCAAATGTCACCAGTTCTTCTTTCACCATTTTTCACTTTTGCGCGTCCGATTTCCTCCCTCTGCACGTGAACGTGTGATCAATCAGACGGCACTCTCTATAATAGATGCAATCAGGAATAACTAATCGATAAATTTAACGCGATATATAATTCATTTTCCAAACTTTCAATTCATATCGATCGTTAATCCCACCATATGGCGTAATGTAGCGCGTGCCATGCGAGTGCTCCAATGTAGATAAAAATAAGCCTATGAAAATTGACACGCCGAAAAATAATCAACAGTAATTGTCAGGATTACCACAATACCTCTAGGTCCGGAATCAACACATATTGATACAGTATTATCACCAATATTATGATCTATCACCGTCTGATCGAACTGTTGGAACAGATTGACAATGATCGCCCGCTTTGCCGTAGACTCCCAGTTTCCTTATCTAATCAATACGTAGCCTGCCTGCTAAATGTATACACAATAGTTTTATTCTGTTTATTCTATAGTTTGTGTCGTTTGAGGGCATTTATCGGTTGACCAGAAGGAACGAAGTGATGGAGGAAAAAATGCTCGAAATCTAATAAAACAGAAGAGCAATTCCCAATGTAAACATACGTGACACTTCCCAACAAACCCATGAATATTCACTGGTCAATTTTTTGAGACTGTGACTTACTGTATCGTTCCGCTGTCAGCTAATGGGATTGAAGATAGAATGTTGCCATGGAAACGACGAAATCAACAACGTAACGATTGGGATACTGAAAACACGGCAATATTGATGAAGATCAACTATTAATAAGGATGTTTATAAAAAGTATCAAAGGAAAATAATCTTACAAAATAAGTCAGTCTAGATTGAATTTATGGTGGAGTTGTAAAAAAGTCAAGGAAGAAATAAGTTTTATCAGGAAAAATAAGTAAAAATGAAATTTTGAGTGTTACCTGGGTATGATAAGATAAGAATATTATTGAAAGATCTCACACCAGAAGTAACGGGACGATCGGAATGGTATACAGAATATATTGATATAATTTTGTGTTTGTAATCCGGAAATATAACAGAAATTCAGCAGTGGGATTAATTTCAACAAACTTATTCTGTCAACAGATTTAAAAGGTAAGATTTTCTAAAAAGATTTTCGCTATTCTTCTTTGATATGTTTCGAAAATACCGTGGTAGGACGAATCTGAAGGAAATTACGCACTCAGCAGATACTGTTACAATATTATTTATTTTGATACAAATTCTATTAGCGTCAGAACCGGGGTGTTCAGGGTTCGGGTAACGTGAGGCGAACCCAATTCTATTAATAATGTAAAACAGTCTTTCCTATGTTTTGGGAATGACTTGCGTCTTTGTTTCTGATGTAACTTGATTGTTAAATTTCAAAACGTTGTAATTGTTACATGTTTATCGCATGATCAAAACGAACATGAAATCATACTAAGGATCGGAGAAACAAATTTTATATTTTCATACCTTCCTTTTGACCCACTCCTATATACGGCCTGTACCACTAAATTGTGTGATTCTTGATCTACGATCTGTAAGAATTAAAATAACCAAACAATGTATGTATGTATGTATGTATGTATGTATGTATGTATGTATGTATGCATGCATGTACGTACGTACGTACGTATGTATGTATGTATGTATGTATGTATGTATGTATGTATGTATGTATGTATGTATGTATTTGCGCATGCATGAATGCTTCCATTTGATCAAATTCACTTGATTTGTCTTCTCTGCTGAGCTTCAAAAGCTACCTTATTGTTCTAAGATAAAACAAGAATTTGCCAGAATCTTAGGAACCGATTTTAGCGACTTATTTGTCCAAATGTAACATTTTTTTTACCATTTACTGTGCTATTTTCATATCTTAAAACACAATTCTGTGATGTTTTATTCTGATAAAAGTCATGATATAATTTTTTTCCTGGTATGAAAGTGTATGAGTTGATGATATATGTAAATGCGTATATATAAAAATACCTTGAACTCCCATACTCCCTAACCCTGTGGTGATGGAGGGAGATAATAAAATCTCGACCAATTATCTAAGTAAAACAGATTATAAAGAATTATTAGAAGGATTTGATAGTGAATACGGCCCTCTGAAATCCTTTTACTTGGTTGATATCACAATATGTAACTGGGGTAACAAGTGCGTCTTATAGCCAATAATTCTGGATTTAAAATTACCAATCTACAATTTTTCTCAGTGTGGCAGCAGATCCCGAGGGATGTGGCTCGAGAGAAAGTAAACACATAAATACATTAAGAAAACTATTCAATTTAGAAGTGAACTTAAAATTATGATGAATTAGGAATATGTTCGCCATTACGGCCAGTAGGTAGCCATGGGTCTTAAGTATTCAGATACCTACTTAGAAACAGAACATCGGTTGCTCCCTTCCGATGGTTAGGAAATAGTAAGCGCCGAAAAGAAATCCTTAATCAAACACCTCCCGAAATAACCCCCCCCCCCAAAAAAAAAGCAAAAAACTGAAGACATAAAAGTTTCAAACGAAAAGAGGAAAAATACTGGAAGGAATAACGAATAAAATTTTTCGTGATGGCAATGGAATACAAACGAGCAAAGAACAAATAGTAAATAGTGGTTATACTGTATGTGGGATGTACGTGTGGTGAATACTGACAATGATAAGTCAAACTGAAATCCAATTGATATTGTACAAAACACAGATGATTTTACAGAGAAAAAAATATGCTCGAATAAAAATTTTGATCAATAAATGAACATTAAGTAATGTGACATCTTGAGAAATACGGGAAAAGAAGTATTACATTGGAGTAACAAGTAATCCCCTGAGATAAAAGACACATAAGTATGACAATTCGATGTATCTGTAAGCGCCTTGGTATACGTAGGCATGCACGTTGGGAATAGGGGTGGGTGATTTAATGTCTGTTTAATTATACGTGTGTTTCCGATTTCCAATATGGGCTTCAAATTTCCATTTCACTTATAAAAAACTGGACAATGAATTAAATGTTGTTGTAGTAACGTCATATTGAAATTCTTAATTCTAATGGTTTTGAGTAGAATCCAGAAGTGCATCTGGAGAATTAAAAAAGGAGGGTAAACTATAATGAAAAAGAAGGCTAAATGATCATTAAAAGTTAGTAAGAATTAAAATGTTTCCAACAAGTTATTATGCAAGATAAATATCGTAAGAAGGTTGACTGTAGAAGATACCAAGGGGGGATCAATAAATCGAAAATCCAAAGGCAGACGAAACCATGGCTAAACAAAAAAGAGACAACACAATCAGCTATCAAAACAACAAGACAAGAAAAATAAGTAACACGACCCCCACCACAAACCAGGGGTGAGTTCAGGTGCTGTAACCATAATACAACTCTTTCTCTCTCAGCTAGACCTGTATAGTTTTATTTTCAAAATTCGCAGAGGGATCGTCTCTCCCCCAATCCACCAATGGCAGAATCAATTGTGATTTCCATAGTACGTGCTTGACTTATATTGGAAACGTGTATTTATATACACTCGGTGGACTTTCCAACTCCGGTCAATTTCCTCGGGAAGATGAATGAGTATTTGTTGGGAGGCAACAGTCCAATTAATGGAGGGGTTTTGAGGTGCCGATCTGGACTTTCGACTGGCATAAAGATATCTATCACTACGATCTTCGAGAAGAAAAAAAAAGAACCTTGGAATGAAAATTTGGTAATTTGTAATAGGGCCCAAGTACATGTACTTGAACATGTGTTGATTAATAATAAAACGTAAAATAAACTTTTTACATGCTCATACCTATCCGGCACATATCACATATAAATGTTGGTGAGAGGATTCGCACAGAAGACCCTGTCTTTTATAATTTCTTATGATATAGACTTTATAATCTGACACCTACCTACCGAACCTTGTATACATTGGTATACTAGCAAATATGTTTATTTGAGATTGGAATTCAACGTTTTGCACTCATGTCGTCAAATGGTCACGCCCAGTAGCCATCAGCATAGCTGTTAAAACAATCCCAAATTATGGAGTTCATAATTTTACGGCAAACTTTTTCCGAATTAGTATCTTTTCTGTGAATCTAAGGAAATCTTACTAGCGATGTCCTATCGTATCTTAGTCCACTGTACTTTATTTGATAAATTCTTTGTCATGTAGATACATATTTTGTGAAGGAACACTTTGATGCCAGCAACAAGTACTTTAAAGACAACATCATCAAGAAGCTGGAGTTTTTCGTCGACAATATTTTCGTGGTTTTTGCATGAAGAGTTTTCCAACAGATAGTCGGCATTCCAGTGGGTACTAATTGTGTCCCTCATCTGGCTGACATCTTCCTTTTTCTGACATCTCGATACGGCAAACTCGTTAAATAATACGAGGTTCCCCTTTCTAGGATACTGGATGATATTTTTTTAGCATGACCATCTACAGTGACTACATTTAGCTAGTTAGATCAAGTCCACATGACTTTTTCAACCGAAATCGACAATTTACCGAACTCATAGGATTTCCGTCGAACATTTGCAATGCGTATGGCATGCCAATCGGGAATGCTGGTCCCATCCCGTTAGGGAGTTGCATTTATTTCCCAAGTTGAGACCGTAATTATCCTCGACTTTTTTTTGGACTTTGGTGTCTGAGTGTCTTTCGTTACTTACTTCAATGTTACTTTTGACGTTTTCCGAAGAATAATTCGATTAATCATTTACTAAGCCAATTTACAGTAAAAAAATTCAGTTCAATTAAGAACGAGATGGCGAGGGCTAACTTGAGCATGCATAGTGATATTCAAACACTCAGCTATATGTCTCTAATTTTAGTATGAAAGTTGCACAGAGGAAATGCGTTTTAATGTAGTCACAGTTTTAACGAGAACTAGGAATCAGCATGTTTAATCTCAATAAAATGTAATACATGTCTCATATTTCCGAATATCCATAAAGTTAAAATCATTTAATTTTTATTCATTTTATATGGAGTCCTAAACAATTTCAGGCTAATGAAGCTTTTAACTGTAAAACATGATGGCTATACGATATCCAGTATCTAGTGCTGATTGCCATTGCACAATTGGTATAGGAAAATGCAACCTAATATTGCACAGGCGAAGTAGATAATGTAATAGAATTAATCTCGTTAAAAGCTTATTTAACTTTCTAAGATTACTGAACGATATGGAGTGTTTGCTTGAGCAAGTATCACAGTTATGATTTCCGTTTACTCATGCGCGGCGCCACACTTATTATTTGGTTGTTGTTTCTTCCGGCTGCGTGAATCAGATGCGTTTTGATTGTCTGAAACACTAGTCTAGCTGATGGAAATTTGAGTGACTGAAATGTGAAATGTCGCCAGATTTGTTTATTTGAATAATTATATATCTTGTGGGAGTATAGAATATGTTTCTGAGCACTATTCTCAATTGGACCTTACGTAATATGAGAACGTATGGCATTAAATTGTGAAATACTGCTTTCCTTGCGAATTGCACATACACACACACACACACACACACACACACACACATA
>JACSZP010034072.1:0-10691 GCA_016161895.1 Pinna nobilis
CAACTATCTTTGTTTTTTATTTAAAATGTTTTTAGAGAGAAAGCTAAATGATTGGGGAGAATAAACAAACATATGTATATCATTAAGTTTTATTTGGAATGAATTGAATTAATAATTATTAACTTTATCTTTGAACATTAAATGACTTGACGTTTTACTACTAATTCATTTTGTATGATTTGAAGATTGACTCTATTAACGACTTCTCCTTTTTCACATGGCTTTTAATAATAGACAATGTGTGCTTACTCCTCTATGACACCTGATCCCACCCTGAATTTTCATGGATCTGTATGTCTTGTATTCATCAGATTTGTATTATTCTAAGAACAATTGACCAATCGGCATATGGTAATACATCATGTATATGAATAAATGTTAAAGCAGATTAGAATTGAATATTTCGTCATTTAATTTTTGTTTACAATTTTCAGAACAATATTTACAAGTTACCAGCTAGAGGAGTTAGAGAAAGCTTTTAAGGAAGCACATTACCCAGATGTTTACGCACGTGAAGTATTGGCGCTTAAGACGAGTCTACCTGAGGACAGAATACAGGTAATTAGCAATTATGACTTCTATCAGTTACAAGCGTATATCTGACAATTTTCCATCAACATCAAATATTTTGTAACATCACAGCAAACATTTCTGTACAAAAAAGTCAGTGAAACGTACATGAATTGACTATGTTCATAGAAATAATTTGTTTCTTTCTTTTCATAGAAGGGTATATTTCATCTTTTTTTCATGATATATACTTGAGTTCACAATTTTGGTTTTAAAAACAGGCAAATCTCATATCATTTCGCAATGTGACAATTACTCAGTTCTTACTAGAAGATCTATATATATATATATATAAATCGCTAAACTGTGGCAAGATTTTTTCAAAATTCAATATTGTCGGGTAAATAATTTATATTCAGCGCCGAATCTGAACTCAAACGAAAGGTAAGGTACGTGACGTAATATGTTTGCATGCCATCCTGACTCTGTAATACATTGCTCCTTTTTTAGATAGTAGGTCAAGAGTTAAAGCATCGACAGATACTTTTTCTGTCCTTTGAGTGAGAAGGCAAGAACCGAGGTCTCATGCCATAGTAGGTGTCGCCACGTAGAGATATCCTCACTATGTAATGGTCAATGACTAAACAGTGAAATCCTTCATCGGTATTCGTACGACGACCTGTATTAATGAAAGATTGTTGATCGAGACGTTAAAGAACATCACAACTATAACAACAAAGACTTTTATTCTTGGCATAAATTAACTCGTAATACTACTATTTTAGATATTTGTTCCAAAATTTAGTTTGCTTTTATTCGAAAGCAAGAGCATTGCCACGGCAAGTCCTTTAGACCTTTGAATAAGTTTTAATTGCCATTGACTATAGAAAAATAGGCAATTGTAAAAGGGGTGAAGTAGAAGATATCAAGGGACATTCCAAATTCAAAAAGTCGACGACAGACAAAACCGTGGCCTAAACAAAAAGGAGACAAAACTACACACAGAAATACACTTATAACTAAAAATAGAGTAACACGAACCGCACTAAAATCCGGGGGTGAGTTCAGGTGCTCCTGAAGGGCAAGCAACTCCTGCTCCACGCGTGGCACCCGTCGTGTCACACATTGTTGAATACACGAATAAGTCACAATTGGTGATGGTCATAAAAAATAATATGGAAACCCAGTAGAGAAAGAGTTGTGCATTCTGAATTTGTATCTACCGAGTAAATATTTGACCAGATCTTTCAATTTTCAGATAATTTATTCCCTTATTATCTGAAAGTATATGACCAGTAATTTCGTCGTTTTTGCTACGTGGTAACACTGTTTAATCAACAGATCGTACATGTACACAGTTCGGATATAATACACGGCCGAGAACCTGCAAGTACAAGTAATCTTACCAACATCCCTTCTACCGTTACAAGAACAGATCAAACTGTCATTCCGTAATATGAGCTTCGAACCCGAAAAGCAATTTGCAATATAATGTATCAAAACCAACGATCGCAATCAAATCAGAAATATCAAAGCATATCTTTTTTTTCGGACAATTACTAATCATGCCAAAGATAGTGGCCGCTAGAGACGAATTTATCACATTGGGGTTTGAAACGAGAAAATTTGAAACGGCGAGCAAAAAATAATGACGGTTAAATTTCATTTATCTAATAGATTAGCTGTATTCTCTAGTGAATTGCACTTCAATTATGCGATTTCAATTAATAGATTTGTTATACCTAATGCAATTTCATCTGTCGTGACCATTTTCAATTAAAAGCTAATTGCATGGTGCTCCGGAGTACACGGTAGTCGCATTGCCATTCTGTAACAACAAATCCGGTCCTTGATGTGTCTCGTCCAAACGAGATTTCGATAACATTGTCTATTTTTGCACAAAATTGAAATGACATTTAGTCCAATGAGGCAAGTAACCAGTTAGATGAACATTATGGTTTTATGGGAGAGATAAATTTGTTAAGCTTATGATCTTGATGTTTGGCATCAAATCTCGCACATTCGAGACCTTCACATTACTCTTTTACGCTCCGAGGGCACCTAATAGGTGTAATAGAACGGAACCTGTATAAATCTGATATCAAGGGGCATCGACTCGAATTTAAAATCGAATATTGATTGGTATGTCCTCGGCTGTCAATTCCACATAACAATAAACCCTTTACATTCTTGTACCTAATTATGCCAGCCACGGCAGCGATGAAAAATGTTATAAAGTGTACACCGTTATTTTTATTATTTGGGTTTCATCGTTCTCTTTTTGTATCTTATTGAGACATTGTGTTATGCTGGATTTCACATTATTTAAGTGTATTGGCAAACTTTACGGTTAATAAATACGTCAGTAAAGCTTAATCACTTTTATCTCCGATATAATTAATTTGAGTATATTCATTAGAGAATATCTCATTATTATTTTTTTTCATGTGTACTTTTAATGTAAAACATACGTCAGATAAAATACGTAGGCACTTGGCGATCCATTGATTTATCTAAAGCGCGTGAATACCGTATCATTTTGCATAAATCAAATACGGGTATTGCTTCTCATTCATATCCACTGTGGTTCCCAATGTCATGAAAAGTTAACCGGGGTGAAATTAGAATAGCATGAAACTAAAATTCAATCGGGATGATATAGGAATGGTCAAATAAATTACAACTTAGTTCGTTTTGATAATTTTTTCGTTTGTCTCAGTAAAGTGCGTAGTAATGCACGTATGATCTTTAAGAAAAAATGAGAAAAATGTTTAAATGTGATAAAAAAAATATTCATTACTTGACTGTTTTGTAACTTGTAATACATTTTATCTCTAAAGATATATACGTGTCTTTGTACCTGTTAATAACAATCGATATAACCCTTGATACAGTCAATGAAAAGAAGAAAAGAAAAACTCAGTCACTTTCTATTTTCAAATATAGAAAAGTGAAACCAACACATTGTCGTAGAGTTAGTGTGGTACGGACGTTACTATTTGTTTCACGACACTCTCTGTTGATGCTGAGCACATCGAAGTTTATTATAAGACTGTTACATGGGAATGTAAATATCCATCTAATATTCGCATGATCAATACTGAAAACACAAATCAAATGTAGGGGAGGGGTGCGGCAAAAACTATTTTTTACTGATTTAAGCCTTGTGTATATTGGTCTTTCGTTAATGCAATAAATATAGTACAATTACATGTACATTTCATTTTTGATCATTTACAAAAAATATATTATTTCAAAGTTTAAAGACGACTTTCTGGTTTGAAATCATCATGAAAACGGTAGACATGGTAGGTCTGCCTCTGTTCCGAATCTTAACCCTACGATAACCTCGAATATTGAAATGACCTTTAACTAAATACACACATGACTACATATTACACCTCACTTAGAAGACAGTGAAATATTGTTAAAAATTCAATCATGGTTATAAATGTATTCTTTGCTTTTCGGTAAGTCTAGCCTTTCTGACATTTTCTAAACATTAGTTATAATTAGGATTCTTTAATGCACTTACTTCTAAATAGTTCTTCCGTCGGTTCTTTTGTTTGGTTGTCATGTCGGTGACTCTTCACAGTCGACATAAATGTGTTTATGTGTCAATTAGGGGTCACGTGTGGCAATTACCTGTGTGGATACAGTCGTGTGCTCTATTCAACAAATTCAGGTGCAAATTGCCTAGCATTACAGTAATTGCTATTTAAGGGAAATTTTTGTTCGGACCTTCTGTGTTTGTCGTTATCAATAGAACGATAAATTATTCATAGATATAAAAGTACCATATCGAATAGACATGTAGATATCTGTAGATTTTTTTATCCTAAAACTAGCTAGCTTATCCGTTCGATCTTGCTTCGTGGTCTTCGTGTGAATAAAGGGAAAGATTTGTGTTTTAACTTTCTTTTTTAGTTATAAACAGATACACTGCATAAGATGTTGTTCGATAAGAGCTACCTGATATGAAAAGTACGGATAACGCTTTATTCTATGTATAAAATTTATTGTAAACGTGTATTTCTTTTTCGGTATCTTTAACTCCCGGGCCTCCGTGGCCGAGTGGTTAGCGTGTTCGACTTCGAATCGGAGGGTCCGGGGTTCGAATCCGCGTGGCGCCACTCCGCGGTTGGCCGTCCTTGTCTTTCGGATGAGACAGTAAAAACCGATGTCCCGTGTCACAGTAGGTGTTGGCACGTTAAAGAACCCCCCCCCCCCTGTTCTACGGCCATAAGTGCCGAGCATAGGCAAAATTTGTCGCCCTTCACCGGCACACGGTGACGTCTGTGTTTGAACCGAAATCAAAAGCTTTCCTGGCCGATTTTGAAACAGTTTTTGTTAATTTACCTTGAGATTTAACTCTTAAGCAGGACGCATTTATCAACAGAAACTAAAAAGATTGTTTTAATTTGCGATGTCGTTTCATTTTCCTTTCCTTTTTCCAACTCTCATTTTAGTTTTCGATTAGAGCTACCATTTATCTCAGATAAAAAGACGAAAATGATCATATACACACATATCAACATCACTTAATATGAAGAATGAATCAGCGATTGTCAATGGTATTGCCCTTTGAGAACTGGGGATTAATTTTTAATTCTTTATATTATTATTCTGCATTATGTTACTACTAAGCCAGAGACATGAAATTTGATTTATCATTGCCCCACCTTGCTATCGACATCCCTCTTTGTACTCTTTGTCTCCTTTCTATATCTTAACTGAATTATGACAATTTTTAAAAGCTTAATCTCTTTGCGACCCTTATGATTCTTATTTTCTAGAACTTGAAGAATCTTAAGTCGACTTGTCTTGGAAGATATGTATCATTTGCTTGTCGTGATAGTAAAATCTATTAATGTGTTATGTTTTAATTTTTTGCATTTACCAGGTGGGTGATCAAAACAAACATTAAAACAAGATAACTTTGTTCTGTGTTAATTTTTGTATTGACCACCCACCTGGTTAATTAAAAAAATTATAAATATGGCAAAATTTCCACTAAAATATTTATTTAGATCTCTTATTCCTAGGATCCTTTCTCATTTCTAGAATTGCCAATAATACAATCGAAAAATTGAAAGTTAACTTTGGTGGAACATCCCGATATAAGTAATCTAGCAGGAGAATATAAATCACAAATGAAGTATTATATCTCTGACTTTAACATCGCCGAGATGAAAATTTGTTTCCCCATTATTTCGTTCTAGTTCCCTTTGTTTCGTTCTTCAGTCATTTTTCCATATACACTAAGCTACTACAAAAATGTCCATTGGTTTAACCACTGTTCACTGAGACACACGGTTATTTTAACAATCATTTCTTATAATAGACAAACCCTCTACTTAAAATCAAAGGACGATAGCTTAATTTGCTTGAATAATCTTAAATACCATATATAAATTGGATGTGTCATCATATTTCTTTTGTAAAAAATGATACATTGCTTATTTTTTATGAAATAAATATTTCTTAAGAATAAAGTTATCAATGCAAACAGCGCACGCATTGAGGGAAACGTTTGCGCTAGATAGTAGAGAGCGCATTTCGTTAGCAACCGTATTTTCTCTAATTACTCATTAATTAGATTTGTACACGAACCCATTGCTTTTAAGTTCATGTAGGAAATATTTATAATTGGTTTAGTGTCATCCAAGTTATTACCGCCCACTGATTTTACCAGCTCGCGACGTGCCGCAAATACTACTGATCATGATGCTGTGCACGTGCCGAAACATCAATTAATAAGTTTCTAATTTGAAAACGGAAAATTTAAAAGGCATTTTGTGCGGAAGACACCAGCTAATGCAATTAAGATAATAATTAGGCTGTCAAACTTCGTTTTTGGCTAAGAAGATAGATGTGCTCGGGACACAACACCAACGGGCTTACAAACGTAAATAGGGAGCAATGAGTTAGTGGAGATGACTGTATAGACTAAACATGCCTTGCGTAAGAATATAACAACGCAGTCACAGTCTGTGCATAGGTTATATATCAACAAATACAATGGCTAGTACATAAATGCACAAAACGATATACGTTGATATAAAAACTGTTTAATGTCTTTTTTGCGATAACAATGCAAAGTATTGTCACAAATGAACATAACTCAAACCCCGATTCGATGAAAACTAATGTCGAAAAACCCCAAGAAATAATGTATTAGATTTTCTTCATCTTGCGCAAATGGTTATCACTTATTCCTAGGCTTACATTTTACAATCACATCTCTAGAAAATTGTCTCATCGTATTAGTGTCTACTATATAGGGTTTTGAATAGTAAAAGAAAATAAGTATATGCATATATTTACTGAACTACATGTACATTTATTTGAAAGTGACGACAGACAGTAATAAAGATATGAAATCGCATGGCATGATTGTAAAAAGATCCAAAATATTTTTTTGAAATATTTGATAGATACTTGTTAATAATAAAAATACGTTTTGATTATTTTCCCCACGGATATCTTTTTGTTTTTGTGATTGAGCCTTTATTTTTATAGAAACGGTATTTACTTCTTCCAGGTTTGGTTTCAAAACAGACGAGCAAAGTGGCGAAAAACCGAGAAGACATGGGGAAGAAGCAGCATAATGGCGGAGTATGGCCTGTATGGTGCCATGGTTCGTCATTCACTTCCGCTACCGGACACGATTCTAAAGAGTGCTAAAGATGGAATCATGGATTCTTGTGCACCTTGGCTATTGAGTAAGCATGTTTCTTGCTTTGAACCTGCGGCTTCTTTTTTTTTTTTTACTAAGAAACTGCAAATATCTTTCTTCCATTCTGTATTTAAAACTTATCAGAATACATCTTATTGTCTAGAGTCTTCGTATCTGAATTTGGACTTTTGTACTCGCGAAAATTGTCATTAAATTATAAAAATAATTTAGAAATCACATGCGGAAAAACTCCATTGATATTTTATCTTTTATTTCATATAAGAATCACCTCTTCTGGAAAGCAGTACAACAAAAAGCGATCTACCTTAGCCCTGTCTTACGATGAAGGATAATTCAGAATTACAAAAAAAAATAAAAAGGACATTTATTGAATAATATCATAAAAAAGCAATAACAATTAATTATCGTAATAAATTCTGGACATTTAGCTGAATCAAAAGGAAAATAATTTTGAATCTTTCATCGTGACAGGCATGCATAAGAAATCAATAGAGGCGGCGGCAAAACTACAGGAGGACGATGGGAGATCAGATATGTCATCACCGGATATCCGGGACCAGGAGGAGCGCCGTACAGAGAGCATAGCTGCATTACGCGCCAAAGCTCTACAACACAACGCACAGATCGGAAATGACTTCAGTGATAAAAGTGAAAGTGAATCAGAGAAACACATGGTTCATAGGGACATTGTTGGGTATAAAAGTAGGTTTGAGGAACCCCTCAAAGACAGTGAAAACCTACAGAATCAAGATGAGATAGAAGTTGTGTGAATCTCTGTATGTTTGAACAACAATTGTCTGATTTTTCCGCACTTGACATAACGTGTTCACTGTAGATGTGTCTCATCGCAGTGAAGGATGGTGTATAAAACTAGGTTTGAGGAGCCCCTCAAAGACAATAAAAACCTACAGAATCGGGATGAAATAGAAGTTGTGTGAATTGGTAATTCAATCAATGTAAAAGACAGTTTGAATTACATATGCTCGATTTTTATTGCCATGGCATATTGTCTTTATCGTCAAGGTATCAAGTAACAAGACTTGACCGTCAATGGCGAACGGGGTGAAAGAAAGAGCCCGAAGGTCAGAAAATAATGATATGGATACCTATGTGAAATTGTATTGATAAATAGAAAAAACTTGATGAAACCATGTCCATTTAAAACACTGGTTACATGGAATAGTGAAACTTAAGTTTCATATTGTGTCGATTCCAAGAATCGTTGAAGAGTGCACATTAAGATATAAAATGTAAACATAATTTATGATGTTATCTTGTAAAATGGCTAATTGGACTTGCAAATCTTCTGACAATAAAATTAAAAGTCGTTCATTTGTAAGTTATCGATGTTTAGCAAAATATGTTTAGATATTGCGATAAGCTGTTTTCCATGTGTGGTATTAAAAATAATACTTACTCAAATGTTATTCTTATTCTGTTGTAGTTATTCCATAAATACCAAACCAATATAATACGGATTAACATCCTATTTTGTCATTAAGAAAAAAAATCTGAGATTTATAATAACGATATAATATGATAGAAACATATAATATCTGATATGTGTTTATCTTATCAAATTCATGTTTCTCGAATTCGTCTTACGTAGAGCAGTTATTCCTAAAACGTTGCTATCAAATTGAAAAATAAAAACAAATGTTCTTTTCCGATGGCAAACTTTTCGATGTATAATTAATCAAACCCCAAATACTTATGTATTTAATCTAATATGGATAATAAAAAAACGTAAGTAAAACTTTCAGTATATCTCTACCTTCAATACACGTTAAAGGTGACCAGAGTTTAACCGTCCATTTTTTACCGAAAGTGGGGACAAGACTTTGGTTTTTTTTTAATTTTCATAATTAACTTTCGCAATTAATTCCTGTTTTTCATCGAAAGATTATTAAGCACTTTATGTAGAACTTTTAAGATCGACAATATGTTTGAGAAAAAATGTTTTGGTGGAAATATTATGCAAGTGAAATATATGCAATATAGTGTAGAATGCTGTGTATATGACGTCATGTGAATTGTGTATAATGTAAGTGGACTGAACCCGACTCCAAAGAAAATAAACCGCAAAAGTGTTCAAAAGCAAAGGCGTAAAATTTACTAGCGATTAAAAATATAAAAGTGTTATATGTATGTATTCGAGCAATTTAAAACTTCATTGGAAGGTTTGTATTCAAATCAACAAAAATAATTCCTATAGATAGCACTACCTATTTTGTAGTAAAATAATTGGATGCAGTATAACAAATTTCCTGGACAAATAATTTGTTGTTAATAGAAATGTAAAAAGCTCGTAGCCCACATGGAAATTCACTGAAAAAACCAAAAGTAAAATCCTGATCTGGATACATAAGCCTTCCAAAAAGGTAGAGGTATATTTGCACTAAGAAATAACAAATTTATGGGAGTTAGTTCCCTTTGTACAATGCACGATATAACGTGCGGAAAAAAATTACCTGACAGATATATACATATGTTAAATGTATAAGGTGTGATAATTTCCAAGCCATACAAATTCAATTTTGAAGGAAGATTGCATATCTAACATTTTAATTTACACATTTTAGTCTACTGATTTACAGTTACATGCATATTTTGTCTTAAAAAGAAAATGTCTACAACGTCACACCTTAAGTTAAGTTACATACTTTACAATATTTACTGTCTCGAAAAGAAATCGTCCAGAACAACATCAATAATCTTATATGAAGCAGTGGGGCCAAAGCTAACTATTGATTAACGTGAATGTATTCTGGTTTTGATCTCCTTTCGCGGTGCTTGACTCTCCTTGTCTTTCGGATGAGACAGTAAAACCGTCTTCCCCTGTCATTGGGAGTGTTGGTTTGTTAAAAAAAACTCCCTGCTCTACGACCATAGGTGCCGAACTTAGGTATTCTTTGTCGTCCTTCACCGGCACGGGATGAAGTTCCCATATAAGAGAAAGGTTCTTGAAAGGGACGTCAATCCACAATACAACGAACTAACATGAAGTGGTGTATTTTAATTCGCATGTAATTTTCGATTTCAGACTATGTTTGAAAATCTCGCCGCCTTTGTTCTGACACGAGTTTCACTATTCGAAAACTAGGTTTCGGCGGTATTTGGATATTAAATGCTTTTCTTTATTATTATCACATGTTTAAACACCAAGTTAATTTACATATATCTATGTTCATAAAGATTCTTTCCCTGTCACTGTAATATTCCCGATTTGAATGCAAATGAAATGAAATTCTCACGTTAGTCTGTAGTTTTATTATTTACTTGATAGATTTAGATAAAAGAAATTTATACGTATAGTAATTAAAACTATATAACAGACATAATTCTTTATTCGAATTGATTTGATAAAATGTTATTAATGATTCAGAAAGAGGAGTAATAAACTTTTGAAGAAAGGGATTCTACCTCCTAGTTAGGATATTCAAGATCTCCCTTGAAAGTGGATTAAGATATACATGTATAT
>JACSZP010034073.1:0-11348 GCA_016161895.1 Pinna nobilis
TAAGGGAGATAATCTGGTTTTCTTTTTCTCAACAGAACTTACAAATTTTGAGAAGTTTTCTTACTCTATGAAGATCAAGAAATCCATTAGTATTGATCTATGTGTATGACTGGTCTCTATTTCTTTTGCTAATGTGTCCCCTACTAAAACTTATGATGTGTGTGACCTCTTTTTGAAGTTGTATAATAGTGCTCAATGACCATCAAAAGTTAATAGACTGAAGTTAAAGTTTCAGTCTTTCTTTTTGATAGACCATTGCCCCTTCCCACCCCCCACCCCCCTTCTTATAATTATGCTTATCACAATCTTTGGTTATATGATGTAACAAACTCTAGAGGATCCGAGTACAATGTCTTTGAATTTAAGATTTGACTTAAGTCTAGAATTGTCATACCGACCTAGGACCAGGTTATATTTACACTATTTTATGATCAAAAGTCATCAGTTTAGCAAATTAGTTTTTAGATATGGTATTTTTATAATATTTTGTGTAACATGCAGTTTTATAAAAAAAAACTCTCTAATAATGAAACCATCAAAGAAGATTTTAGAAAAAACCTTTTTGTGCGTGTATGGTAGACTTATTTTTGACTGATGATTTTGTTGTATGAAAGTAACAATGGATCACCAGTTTTTTATGGTTTTAAATTTAAGATTTTGGGCATGTTTTTACTCTTAAGATATGCCAGGTAAGCAGAGGGGTTTTGTATATATTGTTTATGATAGTATGACTTTTAGGTGCCATCTTTTTTTTTTAATTTCTCTACCAAATCTAGTCTGAACATGTAAAAGCTCATCTCTGTATATCTCTGGTGTTGGTTTGTGTTGTTTTGTTGCCATGGTAATTACAAAAAATAATTCTCTTCTCCTTCTCGTTATCTCGAAGTTGAAGTTTGGTTAAATATGTTGTATAGTAACCAAGAGACACTCTGACCTGCTGTATGAGGATGAAGCAGATGAACAAACAAATACTGGCAGGGCTGACCCTAGAATCAGAAAAATGTTAGCTAAAATTTTAAGCCAATGACGATCCTTTTGGCCAATTGATTTGTTAATTATCCATTTGAATGCACAGTCCTGATATGTGAAGCATGTTTGAATATTTAATATTTCCCTTCCATACATTTTGAATGATTTCCCCTTTATTTCTTAATTTGTTTAATTACATAACATCAATTACTTCATTTTATCATTTGAGACCATGCAATAAAAACGTTTTTTATGTTGTGGCCACCCCTCCCGAAAAAAAAAAACCCAAAAAAACTCCTCATAAAATTAGTCAACAATAAATATTTTTAGCCAATTTTGAAAAAAAAAAATCCATTAGCTAACTGCAGGGTTAACCCTGTCTGAAAGTTTACTGAGGAAATGGTCATAAAGTGTGGTATAACAAAACCCAAAACCAAACCATATTCTCAGAACAATGAATCAAGATTGACTTCAAACAATTTGTGGATGGTTACTGACATACTTTTACCATTTTGTTTTGGAATTCTTTGGTATACATGTACATTTTTGTCCAGATAAGATTTCCACATGAAATATACAGACAAAACACCAGATACCAGTGTTAATAGGAACTTTGTATATTATCATCCTATTTTTGTGTTGTCATGGAAGCGTAATGGCCCATAAATGCCACCATGTTTGTCCTCTATGTCTGTCAGTCGTTACAACTTTCTGTTACTTTTGTGTTTTGAACCACAACTAGCCTCGGCTGTGTTTGACAATGTCGTCATTTTGACCAACTGTTGTTCTTGGTCTGAGGAAAGGTCAAGAGGTCAAGGTCAGGCCTATTCTGTATTCTGCATAGTCCTGATTTTCAAAGTCTCGTAGCTTTTTGACCAAAGAACTTATAGATGTATTTGCCCTGCATGATATTTTCTTGGTTGGTAAAACCCATCGTACATTAAATGCATTTATATAAAGAAAATGGCATAACGATACAGGCATTCTAACACATAGGCAGGTTTACCAAATTTTAAATTTGCTGTGGAAACTCAAATAAACTTCATTTAATATGTTGTTATTTGATAACTTTGTGATGTGCCTTAACTTTGTTACTATAAAGTGGTCCAAATCTACACTAAATACTTCATGTCCCTTAGTTTTAGTCAGTCCAGTACCATTTTATTTGACCTCGGCCAGTCCTCTATAGTTCAAGGGATTTAAGGACTCAAATGAATTTAATCATGTGCAATTTATGAATTTTTGTCTTTTGTATGCTCTCTTAACCCTTTGAACCCCAAGTATCAATATAGTATACTCTTTTCTATTGTTTTAGACCAGTCTATTTCAGTCTGTGTTGTTGAAGGGTTAATTAGTCACATTTTGATAGCTAGGGCTTAGTACATTTGTACTCTGTCTGGTTTCTAAAACAAACCTGGGTCAGGGAACCAGTTAGTGAATATTGATGTCAATATGGCTGAACTTTCACTTTCAGTTTAGCCAGTGCGATTTCTTATCTCAGTCTACCTGCTATCAGACCATTGTATGTTTTTCTCTAGTATTTACGAAATAGAGGTAATTTTACATGAATGAAGTTCATGAATGTAGTTTTAGCATATTAACTTCCTGGGTGGTTTTGGGCTTTAATTTACACTTACAGGTATAATGTTGGACTAAATCTCTTTTTGGAGTTAGTCATTTTTATATGAATAGAAAAATACTGAATTAAAATTAAACACCGGGATGAAATTTGAAAATCCTTTTTTTAATTGGCCAGTGTAATGTGATACCAGCAAAGAAAACCAAAAATTCATCCCGGAAATTATATTATACCTTTTTTTTAAATGACCAAATTTGGTATTTGTATGTCAAATGACTTTGTACAAGTAATGTAAGACATAGCTCAAGAAACAAGAGTTCAGATAAGGCATGAGTTTAATTTTTAAGTAAAGATATATGTTTATAAATTATTTATTGCATGAAAATTTATTTTTTGATATAGTTTTGGCAGGATTGCTTCGATAATTCAAAATCAAAGAAGGGAGTTAAGATGCTTTGAATAAGAAATTTATAAATTTCTGTATGTGTATGAATGTCTTAATTCAGATGAAATGATATTGTACTGATTTTTTTTTTTATTAAAAATAGACTTTACAGAAGAGTTGCCATAGATTTAATTATCATTTAATTAGCGAGTTTTATAAGTTATGGAATAATGTTTACAGTCTGTCAGTATAGTAGACACAAACTAGACAAGATTTGTAAGAGTATGGGAGCCCAATTGGGTTACCGGTACACAAAAAATAACAATTGATATATCTTTTTGCAATACTCCTTGAACATGTATTCATTAATCACAAATTGAAAAAAAAAAATTATTTAAACTGTATTTACTTCGTATTCCTAAATATATAAGATACATTGAAAAACAACAATACTAAGTGGTATCTAGAACAACCTCAATGATGACCTTTAGAAATGACTCAAAAATGAACAAATAGATTGCAATCAATTTGCAGATTAACAATATTTAGTTATAATACAAGAGTATTGCAAATTGTCTAAAGCATTGTAATAAAATACAATAAATATTATCTTGTTCTGAAGCATATGGGCTTCCATAAAAGAGGAGAGGGGGTTTATGAAGCTTATGGGCTTCCATATTAAAAGGTGACGTCAGAACAGATTCTGTGCTAAGTACCTTGATCATATGAATATTTATGTAACTTTTGTCATACTTGTACATATATATGGTACAAATGTATTGTCATAGATATACTCAAAATTATCATATTATTACGTCTGAACAAACATTTTGTTGGTATTGACTCTTTTACGGCATAATTTTTATATCACGTCCATTAAGTCCATAACGACTGGTCACCACACGAGATCTCTACAAGATCTATGGCACCACCTACCGTTAAATTGGTTACCATAGTAACAAACATTGTATATCTATTTTCATTTGACATCAGTGTCTATTAACATCCACATACTCCTACTTTATACTGTATGTAAACATGATTGTACTTGTATGATTATTAATTAGCTAAATCCTCCAATCGGAGTAGAGAGGATTGTCATGTGACTTTGCTGCATATCACCTTTTTTTTTTTTTGTATTTGCACGGGACGTGCGCCTCACATTATGCTTTATTGTTTTGAAGTTATCATTTACATCATTGTTATTTCGATGTTCTGTTTTTTTTTTTTTAATATCGACTCTTTGTATCAGAATTCTATATTTAGTTTAATAGCAAGCAGGTCCAGCATGCATTTTAATTATAAGATAATTTTAGACTGCTTGATGAAATAGTCATACTGTTGTATGATACTTTTGAACTCTAATTATGTAATAAAAGTCCATAAAAGTTGATACCATCTTCTGTATTGTATTGTTGCTAGAATCTTCATGAATCTTTCAATTATATGTATATGGAGACGTCACCGTGTGTCGGTGAGGGGCTACAATTTTTGCCCATGCTCGACACTTATTGTCATAGAGCAGCGAGGGTTCTTTAATACTGCAGACACCTACTGTGAACAGGACCTCGGTTTTTGGCATCTCATCCAAAAGACGGACAAACAACGGCAGCGTGGCTCGGGCTGGAACCTGGCATCTCATAATCAGAAGACAAACATGCTAACCACTAGGTCATGGCAGCCCCCATTGCCATCTTTCGTTCTGATAATGAGACAATGTATCATATCTCTGGAGACATGTTGTGCCTTCCATATTTCTTGTGCCCCTACCTCTCATAGTCCAATATTTGGGGGCATATGCAGGGGAATTTCCAAATAAGGAACTTCAATATTACTGGCTTAATTTTTGCGTGATTATCAAGGAACAGATGAATCTATGGTTTTAAACATGAGACAGTCTCCTTGGTGAGGTGGTTTCCTTAATGAAGTGGTATCCTAACTGAGATTGTCTCCTACATAGTATAGTATAGTTAGTCTGATCAAGCCTACTTTAATGAGGCGTTAGCTTGTCTGACCAAGTCTCCTGTAAAGGAGGTTAAGTTTGCCTGACCAAGAAGCCTGCAAAGGAACTTTAGCTTGTCTGACCAATTCTACTGTAAAGGAGGATAGTTTGTCAGACCAGGTCTGCTATGAAGGCGTTTAGTTTATCAGACCAGGCCTCCTGTAAAGGAGCTTCAACTTGTCTGACAAAACATCCAGTTAAGGAGCTTTATCTTGTCTGACCAAACCGCCTGTTAAGGAGCATTAGCTTGTCTGATCAAACCTCCTAATAAGGAGCTTTATCTTGTCTGACCAAACCGCCTGTTAAGGAGCATTAGCTTGTCTGATCAAACCTCCTAATAAGGAGCATTAGCTTGTCTGACAAAACCTCATGTTAAGGAGCATGAGCTTGTCTGACCAAACCTCCTGTTAAGGAACATTAGCTTGTCTGACCAAACCTCCTGTTAAGGAGCATTGGCTTGTCTGTCCAAACCTCCTGTTAAGGAGCATGAGCTTGTTTGACCAAACCTCCTGTTAAGGAGCATTAGCTTGTCTGACCAAACCTCCTGTTAAGGAGCATTAGCTAGTTTGATCAAACCTCCTGTTAAGGAGCATTAGCTTGTCTGACTGTACCTCCTGTTAAGGAGCATTAGCTTGTCTGACCAAATCTCCAGTTAAGGAGCATGAGCTTGTCTGACCAAACCTCCTGTTAAGGAGCATTAGATTGTCTGACCAAACCTCCTGTTAAGGAGCATGAGCTTGTCTGACCAAATCTCCAGTTAAGGAGCATGAGCTTGTCTGACGAAACTTCCAAGGAAGGAAGCTTTAGTTTGTCTGACCAAACCTCAAGGAAAGGACCTCAACGAACGTTTAAGGTCTTTTAAGCTTGGGAGACCAAGGCATAAGTAAAGGAGGATTAAATTGTTAGACTGTTAACAGACCCTCCACCAGTAAACTAGCTGACTCTCACTTAAATAGAATTCATCAGGTAGATTCGAATCATAGGTGAAAGTCCCCGTGTTTAAGGGCTGTAACGCCCACTGCACTAATGATTTACCCAACCAACATTAAACATGTTAAGTCTACTAGAAACTAAATTTCGGGATCTTTCATTTGATGGGTCTGTGAAGGTCCTCCGTGTGCTCAGCACTGTTGGTAATTACGCTGAGACAGAGAGGGGTCTTTAACTTACCGATTTAGACTGACGCAAGAGACACGGGATTTCGATTCCACTGTCTCACCCGAAGGTCGGCAAGGACCGATTGCGCTCCGATGAGACTCGAATCCGATACCTCCCACTTCACAGGTCAACACCCCGTCGCGGTAATGCGATGTGTACTTAAGTTCGGGGCCAAGGTACAACTACCGGTACATACAGACCTATAGTTTATAAACCTACTGCAAGTGCGCTAAGTAGAAGAGATTTGTTGTAGATTAACATAAGTTTTTGTGATCAATTAACCGTATGGGTAGGAACACAATCGTCAGAACAATGGCACGGTCAAAATAATCAGCACAGTGACATGCAATAAAGTAAAAATTAAATCTCGTCTTAAGTTTAGTTAATCTCATTTTTAATTCTTTACGCTGAAATGCATGTTTCAATTCTCTTTTACTCTTTGTCAGCAGAATAATTAGTGAAATTCGTCGAGCAGGAATTTAGGAAACGAGAAATTTATCCTTGCAAATCAAAGGTTTGTACAAAACACATGTATCGGTAGACTGTTCTATTGTTTTCAAATTCGTATTTTTTCCGCACTCACGGGTAATGTTAAAGTGTTGAGGGATACAGAATAGATCAGATGGTGATTTTTTATTTTGGTACGTCGGGCTCAGCCTTATATGTTTTACTTCATTTTTATTATCATGAACTTTTTTCAGTCATTTTTCTTGTGTTTGCTTTACTAACGCTGCGGTAGATCGCCCATCTTCAATCCGTGAAGTCGTGGGTTCGAACCACAGCGATGTCAGTTGACTTTTTTCTGTCCTGAGATAGTCCCCTATCACATAGTTGTCGGTACGTTAGTATTTTCTCACTTCTCAATGGGTTTATGTCGGCCCTACTGAGCATAGGCTAAAATAAATTTAGAACATACCAAAGCGGCATTCGATCTCTACAGGAGGGGCGGATCCTGAATGGTACGTTCAACAACAATACAACCTAATCATAATTTAACTGTGCATTATTTATTTGACGCTGAGTTCCGATAAAAGATCCCCAAAAATGGTCTAGTCTCGGGGCGTTAGGAAATGAGAACTCCCATCATATTACCACTGCTTTGTTTGATTATTGTTTTACGTCCCACTCAAGAATCTTTCACACATACGGAGACGTCACATTGTGTCGGTGTCCGTGAAGTGCGACAAATTTTGCTGGCCGTAGAGCAGGGAGGGTTCTTAAACGTGCCAACACTTACTGTGACATGGGACCTCGGTTTTTACTGTCTCATCCGAAAGACGGGGACAACCAACCGCGGAGTGGCGCTGACGGGGTTCGAACCCCGATCTTCCGATTCGTAGTCGAACACGCTTATCACTCGGCCAAGGCTGAATACCGATAAAATATCCCAACATTGGTCTAGTGTCGGGACGTTAGGAAATGAGAACCCCACCCGATTACCCCTGCTTTGTTTGATTATTGTTTGGCGTCCTACTTAAAAATCTTTCACTTATATGGAGACACCACCGAGTGCCGGCGAAGGACGATAAGTTTGCCTATGTTTGGCACGTATGGCCGTAGGGCAGTAATTAAGGGTTGTTGCCAATTGTGACACGGGAACTCGGTTTTTACTGTCTCATTCGAAAGACAGGGATAGCCAACCGCAGCTTGACTCGGATTCAAACCTATAACCTCACGATCAGAAGGTGAACATATGCTACCCACTCGGCCACGGCGGCCGCCTAAACAACCCGCGGCATTTACTTCATATGCCGTGGCCGAGTGGTTAGCGTGTTCGACTGCGAATCGAAAGATTCGGGTTCGAGGCGCGTAGCACCAATACGCGGTTGGCCGTCCGTGTCTTTCAGATGAGAAAGTAAAAACCTAGGTCCCGTGTCACAGGGGTTGTCGACACGTTAAAGAACCCTTCCTGCTCTACGGCCAGCAGTGCCGATCATAAGCAACATTTGTAGCCCTTCATCGTCACACGGTGACATCTCTATATGAGTGAAATATTCTTGGGTGGGACGTTAAACAACAATACCATACCATACCATACTTCATTAGCCGAGTGCTTTGGGACCAAACATTTGCCATTCCTATCTGATGACATCATATCGGCTCGTCGTGACACGTATTTGAACCCAGGTCTCCCGCATACAAAGTAAATGAACAAACCACTGGACCACCTCGAAGATGTGTAATTGCTTCGATTGTGATTGAAATGTACATTTGTCTAGAAACATTACGTAACATAGCACAAGTTGTCCATTTCACCTAACCGTTATACGGGATAAGATTCGTTTTGAGATAAAAATATGTTTGCACATACATGTTTATGCATTTTCTGTCACGCGGTGTTTGTTTGTAGGCAAATGCACGCTGAATCACTCTGATTGACAGTTTCGTCAGAGATGTTGATATTTCATCTGGCCGACAATTGACGTCATTTCTGTAGATTATATATTTAAAAGAACCATTTAGGTGAGGTCCCATATTACGCCCAGAGTTGGCATTGCTGGTAAAATGACTAACTACTCATTTCAGAAAAAGAAAAAAAATCAACACACGACGTTGTTAGAATTCATGATACGGATGGTTTTTTATACTGATTTACTTTACATACACGTCAGCGAGACGCGTGCCAGGTTTGAAGAAAAGGGGGAGCAGCATCCGCTGGTGGTACCCGGTTCAAACTTAAATGAGTCGCACAATGAATTAAGATAAACATTGATATGGGTTTATCGCTTGCTTAATAAATTCGATGTGTACATGTAGTTCAATGTCGTATTTATGTGTCATAATTATATCACCTGTCTGGAGATGAAAATCAGAGAGTATTTGGTGTGCTCTCTCTCTCTCTCTCTCTCTCTCTCTCTCTGTGTGTGTGTAAGGATTTGGCTCGACGCAAAGAACTTTAAATTAACTTCTGAATATTATATTCTAACATGAAATTTATCTACTGAGTATGTTATCTCATAAGAAAACAAACATTTATATTCCAAACAAGGATTTTTCTCAAACTTACTTCTGTAAAAACAAATCCCGTGTTCTTAAACTGTTTAGTCTACAAACACACTTATGCTGAATTTCTTACTAGGTATACTAGACAGAGTTTGTTTAATTTTCACTAAAGATAAAACCAGTAGAGCTCAAGTCAGGGCACAACTCCATCGTCGTTTCCATTGGAGCTCACGAAGTCAGACAAAAATGCACAATTCATGCCTGCCTATCCTATGCACTTTCCTAAACTTCTCACTTCCCTGGTTTAATCAATCTTTTTATTATCCTACCCGTAAAATCTAATTGTATAACTTTTTACTTATAGAATAAACATCGTTATCTTAATTACATCGTATTTTGCTCAGGATTCCATAGTGTGTTTTCATACTTCAAATCTGTTTGCATACTGAGAGAGATCGTTAAGTTAAACAATATACTTAGGAAAATTTGAGTAGTTTGGCAGAAGGATTTGTTTTTATAATGTCAGCCTACTGGTGAAGTAAGGTGTGTACTCACTTTGTTTAAGTAAGCATTTTATAAGATTAAGTAGAATTTATTGTAGTAAAACTAGTGCAAAGGGATCGACAATGACAAATATTAGTTTTACGTGCATTAAGTTTTATGAATTTCTCGCTCTTTCGGATTTTTTTTCGTGTGCCGATGAAGGGCGATAAAGTTTGCCTATGCTCGGCACTTATGGCCGTAGAACAGGGGGGGGTTCTTTAACATGCCAACACCTACTGTGATACGGGACCTCGGTTTTTACCGCGCGGATTCGAACCCGAGACACTCCGATTCGAAGTCTCCGTATAAGTGAAAGATTCTTGAGTGGTACGTTGGCACATTGACCCCCCCCCTTCTTCGCGGCCATAAGTGCCAAGCAAAGACAAAATTTGTCACCCTTCACAGGTACTGAAGCACTTCACCAGTATTTGCTTAAATAGTTGATAACAGGAATCGCCACGAAAAAAAAATAGCAAGTCGTCCTAAAGAGGTCTGATTCATAGACTATACTGGACCCGGTTATGCAACGCCGTGGCTCAGAACATCCCCCCCCCTTCCCACAATATAGCCTAAGTTCCATTCCGACAGGCCAACTATACGGGAGTATTTTATAACATTTCAACCTTCTCTCCATATTCCCTGGTTATACACACGTTTCTTATGTTTTGCACATTTACCTCTCCTAAACCTTCCTCCCCACGAAGTAATTCCATTGACGACGACACGCTCGCTCTAACATCTTTTTTTTTCTAAACGTTTTGAGATTACTTTTTTATCTTTTCAAATTAGATTTTCTTATATGTCATTTTCTGATAATGCCATTTTAATTTGTTTTAGATCTAAATACAAACTTTAAGACTAGTTTTTATCACCTGCGATATTTCTGTGCGTGAGGAATTTGGATTTAAATTTTCATTTCTTCACTAAAACCAAAATGACACGCGCTCTCCGAGTAGGTATTTTGTACATAAACACGTAAACGAGAAAAAGCATAATTGATATTGGGAATTGAAAGAGGCCGTCGACAACCGAAGGCCACGGTTTATGGATAAACAAACAGTGGGACACAGCATTTAAATGAAAACTTACAAATGAGATATGATTGATGAGGCGAGATTTGAATGAGCATATATATCGCGAAAGAAAATTAAGACTTAACTTTTTATAATATAAGAGACTTCAAATTGGCCCATATCTTGTCATCACCGAGTAGGTAAAATAGCGGCATTAAGCTGACGAACGCGTCCCCAACCCTAGCCCTTGTAAAGGTTATTTTTCTTATGCTGCGTTTACACTAGATTCTAGGCCATAATCTCCGCGTTTAGGGAGGGTCGTGATGGGCGTGGGGTCAAATCGTGCGCTGACGACATTCGAACCCCCGTCCTTCATGTCTTCAGTGAAGACACTGCAATTGATCGCCAATACCAGAGCAGTCGGGGGTCATCATTTTTTACTATGAGCACATTAAACTTCACTTTAGATTATACTTTTTAGATTTCTTGTATCACACGGGGGATGTGCGATGATATTTAACTTGATAAGAGCACATGTTCGTTGTACATTGTATGTACGATCCGATTTTTAAAAAGAAAAAGTAGGCTAAACGGAGCTTTTATAATTTAACAAAATATAGTGTTATTACTATCAGTTATCATTATTAGAGAAAATTATATGTTTGAACTAAGTAAATGTTATCTGAAAGGTTTATATATTAGTATATTTAAATTTTAAAATCCGTATATACATGTATTTGTGTTGTAAAGAAAGCT